>BQNB010046136.1:0-43887 GCA_026074375.1 Tanacetum coccineum | reverse complement strand
AATAGTATAAATCAAATGGATTTCAACACAATTGACTCTTACAAAGATTCTTTGTCTGAATCGAGGTTATGTGAATCACTGTAGATTGACCTGTGAAGTCTGCAAAATGAAAAGTAAGAACAAAATTAGTTCAACCATTTTCCAACCGTAGAAAAATCTAATGGAAGTTAGTATTGCTGATCCAGTTACTGCTGCTGGTGAAGTCGTTACTACTGCCAGTATTGAGATTAGTACTGCCAGTCTAACTGAAACTACAATTGCTGGTGATTTGACTCTTGCTCAGACTTTAATAGAGATCAGAAGTGCAAAACCTAAAGTTAAATATGTTGTGATAGGAGAGCAGAGTGAATCTACAACAAGAACAAGACCTCAACAACTACCATCTAAAGATAAAGGTAAAGGTATCATGGAAGAGCCTGAGAAACCAACAAAGAGAAAAGATCAAATTAGGCATGATGAGGAGGTTGCTCAAAGACATCAAGCTCAAATGCAAGCTGAATTAGAGGAAGAAGATAGGCTTGTAAGACAAAGAGAAGAAGAAGCCAACATTGTTTCATGGGATAATGTGCAAGCAATGATAGATGTTGATTATCAAATGGCTCAACAAATGCAAGCATAAGAACAAGAGAAGTTGAGTATTGAAAAGAAGTCCAATTTGTTTATACAACTCTTAGAAGCAAGAAAGAAACACTTTGCAGCAAATGAGAGCTCAAGAAAAGAGGAACAAACCACCAACTAAAGCTTAAAAGAGAAATACAATGTCTACTTATCTAAAAAATATGGTTGGATACAAGTACAATCAATTGAAGAACAAAAGCTTTGATGATATTCAAAAGTTATTTGACAAAGCTATAAAGAGGGTAAACACATTTGTAGATATGGATACAGAATTGGTGGAAGGTAGTGAAGTAAGAGTAGAAGGCAGTGAGACAAGAGCAAAAGGAAGTTCTAAGACCAGGATAAGATCTTCAACAAGAGTCTATCAAGAAGTAGAAGGTGGATGAGGATAGAGAAATAGCTAAACTTTAAAGTCTAATGGAAGTCATTCCTGATGAAGAGGAAATTGCAATTGATGCTATACCTTTAGCTACTAAGCCTGCAAGCATTGTTGACTTTAAGATTCATATAGAAGGAAAGCAAGGCTATTACGAAATAATAAGAGTTGATGGAAGTTTAAAGATGTACTTAGTGTTTAGCCAATTGCTTAAGAGTATTGACAGCGAATATTTGGAAACACTATGGAAAATGGTAAAAGCTAAGCATGGGTTAACAAGGCCAGATGAGAGCTATGAGAGAGTGCTATAGGATGATCTAAAAGTAATGTTTGAACCTCATGTAGAAGATGTAGTGTAGAGGAATCTACAAGGAAACAAAGTGTTGGTTTGGAAGCTATTTGATTCCTGTGGAGTACACTTTATGAGGTTTCAAAATTTGCATATCTATATGCTGGTAAAGAAAAAGTATTCTCTTACACCTGCTACAATCACAAATATGCTAAATAGGAGGCTGCAAGCTGATCATTGGAATGAAATATGTTATCAGCTTCTTAAGCTCATCACAAAACAGCTCAAGAATCAATAAAGTGTTTGGAAGCATCCTCCTAGTAATTATGAAGCTTTGAATGAAACTTGATGATTTTGGAAAAGAATATCAAGTTTAGGGGAGGATTGTTGAGATTAAAAGTCTTCATAGAGTTACTACTACTCAGGTTTGTGTTACTACTGCTAGCACAAAGATAATGAAAAATATGCTAAGTAGTTAGTACTGCTAGTGTAACTTAGTTACTACTGCTAGTGTAACTTAGTACTGCTAGTATATGTTAGTACTGCTAGAGTAAAGTTAGTACTGCTGGTGATGATTAAAGAAAATATTCTAAGTAGTTAATGCTCCTTGTACACAGTTAATGTTGTTGGTGTATAAGTTACTACTACTTGTTTAGAGTTAATGCTGCTGGTACAAAGTTACAACTGCTCAAAGATTAAGACTGATGAAAGAGTTTCTAATGTCAGAGAAAGGATAAAGACAGAAGAAAGGATAAAGATTGTTTGGAAAACAAGATTACTTACATGATAAGTATTAGTTATTTATAGAATAGATCATAGAGATTATTCTAAGTCTTAGGAATATATTGTAAATCGACTAGGACTCCTTGGTGTATAAAAGGAGGTCCTTGGGCATAGAGTTTGATATCTTTTGTTTTGATATCGTTATAGCTTCAAAGTTTTGTAACCCTAATACTTGTTAGAGTAATCATATTAATATATTGAAGCTTTGTTTGTTAATCTGTATGTTCATTAGAATTACTGTTCTATTGCATATTCTTCTTATTGATCAAAGATTAGATTTTGCATAATCTTTGATATATTTTACAAAGTTTTTATCATAGTTGTGTAGGATTTATCTTTCATAAATAAACCTTACACAAGCTAAGGAATTCAAGATCTATTCAAGTGGGATCAACTGCCCACACGCCACTAGTAGGCCAAGGGTATAAATAGAACCCTCTCCACACATGGAGAGGGTGTTGGTCATTTATGTGTGTGTTTTCATATGTGTAAAAGATCCACCAAACTCTCTCTCTCTCTTAATAAAATATTCTTCCATTTTCTCTTTTCTCTTTTCTAGCTTATTGCTTATTCTTATTGTTGTGAAGTGGTTAGTATTTGGGATAACACTTGGAAATTAGAGAAAAACCTTTAATAAACCTTTGATAGTAACCAGCCAATCCAAGAAATTGCCTCACCTTTGTTGGTTTTATCAGAGCAGCCCAATTCTTTATTGCTTCGATCTTGGCAGGATCAAGATGAACACCTTTATTGTCAATCATATGATCGAGAAATTGTACTTAATCTAGCCAAAAGACACACTTTGAAAACTTAGCATACAATTGCTCCTTCTTAAATAGCTCCAAGATAATCTTCAGGTGCTCTCCATGCTCTTCTTTATCTTTGGAATAGATTAGATTATCATCAATGAACAAAATTATGAACTTATCAAGATATGGCTTGCATACTCGATTCATTAAGTCCATGAACACAGTAGGCGCATTGGTTAGTCCAAATGGCATCACTTGGAACTCAAAGTGACCATATCGAGTCCTAAATGTAGTAATTGGAATGTCCTCTTCTTTAATGCGAAACTGATGGTCACCTAATCGCAAATCTATCTTCGAGTACATGCTCGAACCTTGAAGTTGATCAAACAAATCGTCAATTCTTGGAAGAGGATAACGGTTCTTGATCTTCAGCTTGTTTAGTTCGCGGTAATCAATACACATCTGAAAGGATCCATTTTTCTTCTTCACAAACAGCACCCGAGCTTCCCACAGTGATGAACTCGGGTGAATAAATCCTTTCTCCAATAGTTCTTGCAATTGTACCAACAGTTCTATCATCTCGGAGGATACCAGATGATACAGTGCTCGTGCAACAGGTGCAGCCCCGGGTACCAAATCGATTCTGAACTCTACTTGCCTAGGTGGTGGAAGTCCTGGCAAATCATCAGGAAATACCTCAGGAAAGTCACGAATTACTGGCACATCTTCCAGGTGCTTCTCCTTCGATTTCTTCTCAGTCACGTGTGCCACAAACATCTGACAGCTTCTCTCGATATACTTACGGTCCTTAATACAAGATATAAACTTTAGTCGGGACGGACCTTTGTCACCCTCGACAATTAACATCTTATTCCTACAAGGTATACGAACAACCTTCTTACCACAGACGATGACAGCATCACGCTCAGCTAACCAATCTATCCTAATGATGACGTCAAACGTACCAAGTTAAATAGGCATGAGATCGATTTTGAAAAGATGGTTTACTAAATTTAGAGTGTAGCCTCTCAACACCGTGTTAGTTCTAACCACTTTTCCATCGGCTAACTCAACTTCATAACTAGTGTCTAGTTTATCCGGGTTGGTATTTATTAAGTGACTAAATCTAGTATTCAAAAAACTCTTATCGGAACCCGAATGAAACAAAGCAAAAGCATAGCGGTTATTGAGTAAAAACTTACCCGTAACCACATTTGGCCCTTGCCTTTCAGCATCCTTAATCATGTAGGCTTGACCACTAGCGTTTCCACCTTGTGGCTTATTCTTCTTTGGGCAGTGGTTCCTTGTATGTCCCTGCTCACCACAATCATAACAAGTCTAAATGGGTTGAGCGTTTGCACCAGTGGCAACATTCTTCTCTTTGTAATATCTCGACTTGTGCCCAACCTTTCCACAGGTATGGCACTGGATCGTACAAGGACCAATATGATGAACAAAGCAATGGTTACACAGCAAGATTGGTCCAGTATGCACATTACCTTCATTCAGAGCAGTGGTCATAGCTCGCGCATTTCCTTGCTTTTGGTTATTTTGCTGATGGCAAGAGCTACCCTTGTAGTTGCCCCTACTACTTTTCCCACTTTGAAAGTTCTCCCACTTCCTTTTGTTTCCTTCCACATCCTTCTCTTTCTTTTCTTGCAACTTTTGCTCCATCAGCTTGTGCACCATACGCACAGCTTCATTCAGGTTGGTAGGCCTTGAATAAGTAACCTCACCCTTGATGTTCTCAAACAATCCTCTGATGTAAGCATCAATTTTCACATTTTTTGGTTTGACCATTCTTGGACACATCAAGGCCAATTCATTAAATCTCTGGGTATAGGCAACAATGTTATACTCCTTAACCTTCAGATTCCACAACTCGTGCACCATCCTTTGAACTTCTTCTGCTGGGCAAAACTCTGCAGTCATCAATTGCTTCATTTCATTCTAGGGCATTTGGTTAATAGTCTCCAATCCCATGGTTGCGACCTTAGTGTTCCACCAAGTCAAATCAGGTCCTTGCAGTGTAGCGGCATCAAACTTAACCTTCTTTCCTTCTGTACATTCACTAATTCCAAAAACCATCTCAGTTTTCTCAAACCATCTTCGCAACTCGATAGCCCCTTCAGTACCATGGAAAATAGTAGGATTAAACTTCATAAATCTGGCATAAGTGCATTCACGGGCGGCAGGAGTTCCACCTTGAACAGATCCACTAGGCCCACTAACATTGACTCGCCTAGCTCATTCGGCAGTCCAAGCCTCATTGACCCTTAAAGTGATCATTCGCTTAACGACGGCTTAAGTTAGAGGTCTCGCTTTTGGTGGCATGATTCTGCCATGACACAAAAGAAAACCTTCATAAGCATTCATACCATGATATAATCATAACATGTACAGAACAAATCAACTACGACATAGTCACATGACATCAAGTAGTAATCAAAAGATAATTATTCATTATTCATCACAGAAGAGTTAATACATAGTTGCATTGTTTCAAAAAATGATACAAATCGTTACAACCAATAGCATTAAGTCTACTAACTGAGGATACAGTTTAGTGATTACACAAGAAAAGATACTACATGAAACTAAACTACTAAGAGTCACGAGGGGATCCACGCGGCTCAGATGATGGACCATCCTCATCCTTGACCAAAACATCAATAGCCTCATTAGGTCTTTTTTTCAAACACAACTTCCCTATGAATCATCTCCTGATAGAACTCCTAAGCTTGAACCCTAGTCCAATAGAGATCTCTCTCGACTCGTTCTTTCTCCATACGAAGAAGTGTGTTACTAAATCTTGATTCTTCTAGTTCTCTCTTCAACTTCTTACACTCAGCTCTTTCTTTAGCATTACCAAGCTTTCTAACCAAATTCTCCATTGCAGCCGCTCCTTCTTCCACGCTAGATCACACTTCATTACCCAAATCCAAAATCAACTTACTATAATATATATCCTTTGCCTTTCCCTTCTTTTCAATCAATGCATGTGCCGTCTCGTGAATGCACACTCGTCTTGAAAGAGAAGCAATCTGACCAAAAAAAAAGTTAATGTCCCTCCTCATGAAACCATGCAACAAACTATCACCATCCTCTCAAAGGAAAGTGGAAGTAGACAACTCACTTACCTCAGGGACACTATTAGGAATAGTCTCATCCTTGGGCTCAACCATGTTCTCAACCTCAACCACATCTTTGGGCTCTAAATCAGAAGCAGGTGGTGGAGGGTTAAGAGGATCCGCCTCTTCATAAGGAAATGTCAGCTCTGATTCATTCTCTCCCCAATGTCTACTTATATATCTTCTTCTTCTTCTTGAGGTTCTTCCTCCTTAAAGTCTTCTTATTCTTCGAACTCTTCTTCTTCTTTCGGTTCCTCATTCTCATCGACTAAGGCAGGCTCGGGAATAGCGGGAGCAAGATCGGGTTGGGTCGGCTCGACCTTGAGTAAGTCATGAACATGATCAGGAGGAAATACGTTCACCATGATAATCTGAAAATTACATAATACTATTTAATAATAACTCTTATTAGAGTATTATGATTAAAAATAACAATTGCGTAATTATGCAACAAACGACTATGCTTTCAAACAAGCTTAATAGTCAACATATCTCGAATATATAATAGTATTTATTATATAACCGCATAACAACCATGCACCCAACACGCGCAAAAACATTTTAACAATCATGCACCAACACCTGTAAAAATATTTTAACAATCATGCACCCAACATGTGCAAAAACATTCAAAGAGAAAACTCTTTTCATCGATAACCAAAGGCAACAACGAGTCTTAGCATGTGTAGAAGAGTTGTAGTTTAGGTTTTTAAAACTCGATCTAGTTCTCTATAACCTTAGGCTCTTGATACCAACCTGTAACACCCCTATTTTCACAATGCGCAGCGGAATACACAATGGGTGTTACTTCAAGCACAATACACCAAGATATAGAAAACGACCCAAAAGAGACTTTTACAAAACATGTATTCCATTATTTAAAATCAAAGTAAATGCGTTTACTCCCACTGAAAATCATAACCAAATCCATTACAACATTTGAAAAGTAATTGTTTCAAATTTAAAGACATTGTTTTATGAAAACAAGGAACACATTAGCAAGCTTCTACACAAGCGACCACACGCACAAGACCTCTAGTCCATCGTTGCCATCACCCTTGGTTACCTGAGATAAAACATGCTAAAAACGTCAACAAAAATGTTAAGTGAATCCATAGAGTTTATAAACAATGAGTATAAAACTTTGAACACACGTATAGTTCCTGGAAAAAACATAGCAACGAATACAATGTATCAAATTCATTTCACGCATTAAACTCATGACACCGATACCTTAACACTACATATATCTTTTCATAAGTCTACAATTTGCCCTGAAACAAGGTATGATTGCCACATACCTACATGTCTCTATACAAAATGTCCGTTTGACAGGGTGTTCACCGTCGGATCCATACCCTGGATGGGGTTGTCAAACCCAACAGATCTATTTAATGTACAAGCGTTTACCTCACCGGGTAATTAACGGTTCATGATATTAGGGACTTTGGCAATAGCTACTCATGTGGAAATATCACATAATCAGGTCCAGCATACCATAAAATCACATGTGTTCAATTTTCAAAATCAAGCATGTATCTCCCTCGTGGGTTTATAAAACAATCCAAAGATTTAAAATGCGAGGCTATGAACTCACCTTAATCAAAAGTATCCAATTAAACAACTCAACATGAGCAAGCAACTTTACGTCTCAACCGCGACCTATATAATTTATATAATGCATACTTTCATAATAGCTATCACATATATATAATTATATACCACGAATCTCCAAGTGCGGTGCAAAATATTTATTTTGACGCACCAACAATGTTGTACCATTAAAAAGATTCTATTTTTAGAAAGTTGCCGAAAATAAGGATAATATAAATCCAAAATAATATTTCGTCGTTATGTTAATAACTTAACCAACCTCTTGACATCGAAATTCCATACTCAAATGTTTACACAAGTTTGACTTTTAATAGTCAATTTTCGTAGTTGACTTTCCTATAAAAATTTACCAAACTTAATTTGGCCGTAAAATCTTCGTTTTTAACAGTTACGAGACCCACTTTATATCAAAATGGATCTAAGAACATTATCTACCATTTTCTAAAGCTTAAAATAGATTTTGAAAATTTCTTGACACGCCACGTGGCTATCAAACTTCTGCTCAAAAATACTATTTACGAAACCCATTAAAACGCCATTTTTCACTTCCAACAACATCAAGAATACACTTAACTATCCTATCTCCATCCACTAGACTCATCAAACTCGAGTTCAACTCACAAATGTTTATTCGACACACTCGCACTTGGATATCTAGCAATAATCATATGCGTGCAATAATTAAAACAAAACGACATCATGAGAGAGTTAAAGATGACTTACAAACAAGTTTTACACAAGCAAAATCGACAACAAAACTTTTTTTCGGCTTCTCTTTTTTGGTTCGAGACTCGTACGGAACTCAAAAACACAAACCAAAACTTTTTAATCAAAACCCACTTACAAGAACACTAATCTAACACCAATCAACACTATTTTCAACCCAAAATATTCAAAAACTAACCCGAACTAAAACTAGAAAAATACTCAATGCATGTTATATTTTCTTAGTGGGTTTTGTTTAGTTTTTCGTGGGGATTAAGAATGTATAAGTGGATCGTGTGGCATGTGAGTTTTTCGGCGATGGTGGAGGTTGTGTGGTGACCGTCGGCAAGAGAGGGGGGGTTTGTGTGTGAAATTTTTTGTTAAAAATGGTAAATGTGTGTGTGTTGTAGCTTTTTATAGTAAGACAACTTTAGGCAATTGAGACAATTAGTCCTCCACTCTTTTCAAGTTTAGGTGTTTGACATATATATGTTTTCTTAAGTGAAAACCGACTACTTATGTCTCGGGTTTATATTCCCGTGACTATTTACTTTCATCAAAATTTAATTCGGTTTAAAACATTTAAATAATAGTTTATATTAAAATTGTGACAAAAGCTGTGAAAGCAACTTGAGAGTTAAAGTTACAAGACCAAGTCTTCCACATTTGAAAGTCATGGGTTTTGTTCCATCTTTTACTCATTCACAATCACACGATCTTCCCCCTAAAAGTTAAGGCAGTTATTTGGTAGTGGGAAGTTGTTTTCCAGCTTGTTTATGTATAAATACCAAACATATATCATGAGTTAAAAAGGCAACAGACACACTACCAAAAAGGTATATACACACCACGATATCTCTTCTCTACCACCATCATTGTTTTGTGTTTATTCGGTTTGCTGTCGATAAAACACACGTGACTGCATCAAATCCTAGGGTTGTATGATTGGAGACTCACATCATACATATACGAGTTCGTAATAACCTTAAAAGGACAGGGAATACCCGTGCAGTTTTTGGTTCTTTTGTTTCTTTATTGCAGGTTATTTCTACGGTTGTTTGAAGTGAACGGGTGTGGTTGTTTGTGGTAGTCTTTGATGTTGTGTTTGGTTGATACTACACTATATCTCCAACAATCTTTTAAGGTTATTAAGAAGACATGGATGCCGGTGCTTCTTTCATGATGAACTTTCGAATGATGAATCAGGAATGTGTCAAACTCGATAAGTTTGATGGGTGTACCTACACCTATTGGGCTGAGAAAATGAAGTTTCTCTTAATCGTGTTGAAGATTTACTATGTATTAGACACGGAATTGCCTCCCATTCCCGCTAACCCGGTTCCCCAACCTGGTAAACCAATGGATGAAAAGAAAGTTTATGAGCTTAAGAAACAACGTATGATTCGTAAAGAGGATGAGACTCTTTGTTGTGGTCATATCAAAAAATCATTGCCCGATACTCTTTATGATTTGTACGCATCTATTACAAATCCGAGAGAGCTTTAGAGTGCATTAGAGTTTAAATACAAAACTCATGAACAAGGTACCAATAAGTACTTGGTTTCAAAATATCTTAAGTTTGTAATGGTTGAAGGGAAAATGATTATGGATTAAGTGCATGAGCTTCAAGTCCTCGTCAATAAACTAAAAGCTCTTTTCGTTCCTATAACGGAAGCTTTTCAAGTGGGTGCTATTTTAACCAAACTCCCACCTTCTTGGAAAAGTTTCTCCAAGAAAATGCTGAACAAAACTGAAGATTACTTGTTGGATGATCTTCTAAAGTTTCTTCGTATTGAGGAAGAGGCTAAAACTAGTTATAAACGAGGCAAGGATGTGTCAAGAATTTATCATGTGCAAGGTGAAAGCTCTAAGAAGAGAGTCAATCGAAACGATTCACAAAAGGCAAAACTTAGAGTGACAAAGAACAACTTCAAGAAATTTTCTCCATCGAAACGGTCCCTTAAGTGTCATGTTTGCGGATAAACTGGCCATTTTGCTCGTGAGTGCAAAGATCGAAAATCTAGGACTAATGAAGTGAATGCGGTGAACACCGAGATAGCCAAAATGGTGGCTCACGTTCACCTTGATGATGGAGGTTATCTCTTGGCATGATGACGAGTTGTTTCGAGTTTTCTTTTAACACCAGCAAGGCGGCTAGCGCCACTCTCATTTCTGGTTGTTATGTCTTTAAAATTTCAGTTTGTTTTGATTCTAATGTAGTTGTTTCAATTCATGTATTTTTGTTTCTTTTAAGTAATGAAAGCTAGTGTTTCTTAATATATTTATGTTCCAAACTTCCTGTGTTGAATTTTTTTTTTAAAGAAATTTATTTGTGACAAGAAAAGGAATATACTTTATATTACATTTCAACTGGATGAGTAATTATGTTGCATGATGTGGTGTTGGTTTCTACATTTTCAATTAAAGCATGTTAATGTGCAGATACTTATTCACGTAGGATTAATGGTATCTTTTAAGATTTTCTTTACTTCAACAATTAGCTTTGTGAATTCAGTAAAAATAAAGATTTTCAAACGATGTTGAAAATTAGTATTTCATGATATGAATGTGTCATGTTAAGTCATGATATATGAGATAAATAATTGAGAATGGTACCATTATTGACGTGTTTGTTAAGTGATCAAGAAACTTAACTGTTGCATTTATTAAGTCTCTGACGAGATATTTACTCAGTGTTTGAGATGTAATTGATGACTTTATTAAGCCTCTGACAAGAGATTTAATGAGAGTGACTAGAGATATGAGTATGAAACCATCTGTGAATCAGTTAGTGATGGAAACCTGACATGGTTGTAGTATTCCTACTTCACGAGTTTAATGGGTAATAACGAAGTTACTAATCGATAAAAGGTACTATCGCCTAATTGACTCATGTATAGTAAAGATAGTACGGCGTTGCCAAGGAAAGGATGAGGTAAATTCTCTTAACAAAGCTTTAGAGGCATCTTAGCAATGAAGATGTTAAAAGTTTTGGCTATATGATCTAGAGGTGGTGCCTCCTTGAATAAAGAGTGTTGGTTTCTCTTTTAGAGGGTCATGAAACAGGATTAAAGCGCATGGCCATATTCGCGCTTAGTGAGAAAACAACGGTCATGATAAGAAGTGTGTATACGTATGTCATTGAAATCAAAAGTTCTTGGTTTAATTCCTTAGGACAGCATTGAATCGATTTCAATTAATTTCGTACTTATATAATGCAAGGTTTAATCTTCATGACACTTTGCGACATAACTTATTAGAGTGGTTGAAAACTATCCAACCTGGTGGGGGATTGTTGGATATTGAAGGTTGTAAAGTTTTTGTTTATTGGTTTAGTTGATTAAATCAATATTGGGTTATACTTATATTTATATGACATGTAAATATAACTTTACAATAGTGAATGTGGTGGGGGATAAATAATATAAAGTGTAGTTTATATTAAAATTGTGACAAAAGCTGTGAAAGCAACGTGAGAGTAAAAGTTACAAGACCAAGTCTTCAAAAGTCATGGGTTTTGTTCCATCTTTTACTCATTCACAATCACACGATCTTCCCCCTAAAAGTTGAGGCAGTTATTTGGTAGTGGGAAGTTGTTTTCCAGCTTGTTTATGTATAAATACTAGACATATATCATGAGTTAAAAAGGCAACAGACATACTACCAAAAAGCTATATACACACCACGCTATCTCTTCTCTACCACCATCATTGTTTTGTGTTTATTCGGTTTGCTGTCGATAAAACACACGTGACTGCATCAAATCCTGGGGTTGTATGATTGGAGACTCGCATCATACATATACGAGTTCGTAATAACCTTAAAAGGACAGGGAATACCCGTGCAGTTTTTGGTTCTTTTGTTTCTTTATTGCAGGTTATTTCTACGGTTGTTACGGGTTGTTTGAAGTGAACGGGTGTGGTTGTTTGTGGTAGTCTTTGATGTTGTGTTTGGTTGCTACTACACTATATCTCCAACGATCTTTTAAGGTTATTAAGAAGACATGGATGTCGGTGCTTCTTCCATGATGAACTTTAAAATGATGAATCAGGAATGTGTCAAACTCGATAAGTTTGATGGGTGTACCTACACCCATTGGGCTGAGAAAATGATGTTTCTCTTAATCGTGTTGAAGATTTACTATGTATTGGACACGGAATTGCCTCCCATTCCTGCTAACCCGGTTCCCCAACCTGGTAAACCAATGGATGAAAAGAAAGTTTTTGAGCTTAAGAAACAATGTATGATTCGTAAAGAGGATAAGACTCTTTGTTGTGGTCATATCAAAAAATCATTGCCCGATACTCTTTATGATTTGTACGCATCTGTTACAAATTCGAGAGAGCTTTAATGTGCATTAGAGTTCAAATACAAAACTCATGAACAAGGTACCAATAAGTACTTGGTTTCAAAATATCTTGAGTTTGTAATGGTTGAAGGGAAAATGATTATGGAGCAAGTGCATGAGCTTTAATGTGACAACTCGAGAATTTCCGTTCAAAAAGTTAGCCGTTTCCGTGTAGTAATTTGAATTTTTAAATGTTTCGTTTAGCTTTACCGTTTAACCGGGAAGTTGTTTCGTTATTATCTGAGAATCATCTTCGGGAGCGAACCGGGACACCAAACGTTGTAGTATTTTGGCAATATCCGCGTTTTTATGTTTTTAAGCAATATTTAAAGTTTCGTAATTTTTTGTGTTACTGTTACTCGTTTCGTAACTTACGTGCTTCGCATTTAATTTATACTTATACATGTGCATGCAAAGTCTTGGAAATTAATTCACAAAGAGCACTAACTATCCTAGAAAGTGGGAAAAATATTTTTGGTCCCCCTTTGTGCCATGATCCAACCGAATACACATACATATACTTGCATAGGGTGCCAAAATTTTGAAAAATATGCCTAGACAAACTTCCATCAAATAGGGAACAACCTTGTACCATGAAAGCTTGTGATTTGAGGATCATATTGGT
Source organism: Tanacetum coccineum (assembly GCA_026074375.1). NCBI lineage: Eukaryota > Viridiplantae > Streptophyta > Magnoliopsida > Asterales > Asteraceae > Tanacetum > Tanacetum coccineum. The sequence continues at coordinate 30,649 of BQNB010046136.1, read as the reverse complement.
CCCCTTGGTTCTTTGTCTTGATTTCGGTACACACACACACACACACTAGTAGTGTGTGAAGTAAACATTTTGGTATATAATACATATCAATTTCATTTGTTCATTCCATACACACACACATAAACTTTACTTCATCTTTCTTTCTTTTCCCTCTTTTTGCCGAACCAAAACCCACACCCAAATCCCTTTGTTTTTGATTTTTGATCATCCACTTGAAGATATATTGTTCGTGTTGATTGTTAGTTCATCCGGGTAATTTGTAAAACAACGTTTGGGTTGTTCTTTGATTTCTAATCCACCTTTCGTCGTGTTTCTTTGTAAGTCATCTTAATTTTTTTACAAATAAGTTGTACTTTTGCATTCGTATGATCATTCCGAACAAGGTGTACAAAGCGGATCGTTGTAAAAACCATTATCTATTTTTCTATAAAACTACAAGTCTCAAAGTTTAATATTTTTCTTTATAAATGGAAGAAAATAAAAAGTAGTTGTACTTTTGCATTTAAAAGTTTATTATGAATATGTTGATATATATATTGCCATTATTACGGCTATATCGTTTATTTAAGATTTATCTTATATTAAGTTTGAATATTGTTGGTGAAAAGATTAAGTTAGATGTTGGATTTGTAATAAGCGTAAGTTGAATGTCAAAGAGGTTTAGGTTTAGAACGGATTTGTTGCGATATTTGAGGTGTTGTCGAAAATATAGCGGATATACTTACGAGTCAATAAAAGAGGTACTTTGTAAAATAGATAGTTTCATGAGTCGAGGTTGATAAAAATGGAAAGTCTATATTTTTAGAAAGGTCATGCCGAAATTTCGTAAAATTTATAAAAAGCGTCGAAAATATGTTTTTATTATCAAACTTATGATAAAATGTAGAAAAACGTAAGTGTCGAGTTTAGGTCAACATTTTTAGTTATCGAGTCATTTTAGTTACCGAGTTCAACGTTTGATGTGTCGGACACTAAAAAGACGAATACCCTAAATGACCGACATACACTAAAGACAAAATACACTAAAAGACAAATACACTAAAAGACGACAATGTACTCAAAGACAAAATACACTAAAAGACGAATACCCTAAAGGACGAAAGTACACTAAAAGACGAAATGTACTTAAAAGGAAGACGAAATACACTACAAGTCACGAAATATTTTATCTAAGTGTTTTGAAGCGCTCTAGACTTGACAAAACTTATAACTTTATGAAAGATACGTTTTTAAAAAAGATACGCCGTGTCACTCGATCTCGATGATCATTATCTTGTGTTAATCGTTATTCCGTTGTACATCATTCTTAAACGACAACAATATGATAGGTTATCGCAAGCGGCAACCGTATGAATTCATTTTCACTTGATTGATTCCCTTTGATCCCACTACCCGTTATAAGGTGAGTTCACAAAGCCCCCCACATCTATATCTTTTTTGAATAAATGTTTTATAACTTGGTGTGAGAAACATTGCTTGTTATTAAAACTGACACACTAACTGTTGCGCGAGATTTTCCCTGTTTACGGTTGCCCTAAGTACGTTTAACCACTAACTGCCGCCACTTATCATGAAACCCGTTAATCTCTTGACATGGAGGATCGGTCGACAGGGAGCGCCGAGGTTATCAAAATAGATCTATTGTGACTAATATCCTATCCGGGTGAGTACCTCACTACAAGCGGTTCCCGATAAACGGATGATAAACCATGTCGTAACTTAAGGAAGGTAAACTTGGTCAGTTACCTCGAGGCTTTGTTTCAACCTACAATATACTATGCTATAAAAAACGTAATTAGCTTGGTGTCATGAGCTAGCGCACGTACATACCTATTTATGTGAAGTTGTATCTGTTATACTGTCGCATACATGTATCTTGTGGTCCACTGTAACATCGTTTGAACTAAACCTATGAATTCACTCAACTTTATGTTGACGTTTTAAGCATGTTTTTCTCAGGTGCTTAGCATGGATGCTGTTGCTTGACTTATGTGAAGTCTATTTGCCTGTACCGGTTTACCAGAGATTTATCTATGTCTTTAAATACCGTTGTTGAACTTATTTAAGCTTCCGCATTTTAACTTTGAATCTTTTAAATTTAATCGATGTAAAACTTATTATTATTATTTTAAAACTTTGCAACGGTGTTTATTTTTCAAAACGTACCCTTAGAGGTCGTTCTTTATGCTTTGTACTTGAGATTCTCAATAAAGTCACGCCTTCGGACACGTATTCCGTCCAGGCCCCGTCTGGGGGTGTGACAGATTGGTATCAAGAGCCAAGGTTATAGAGAACCAGGTAGTATAAACTAGGTCTGGACTATAACCAGTATGTGATCCTACGTGATTATGTGCCTTACGTGACCTTACATAGTACGTATACATAACTAAGTACTACGTAAATAATATATACGTATTAAATACTAAGTATATCTAATATTTCTAAGTATTTATTATTTCATCCTATCATGACGTGCTCGATGACTCATTCATTCATTCATTTTGTATTCATCAAGTTACCCATTCACCCATTCATTTTTTTGCATCATGCATGGTTGATATAAAGATGATTTATATAAACTTTGCTTTTGTAGGTTATGGCTATTTCAGTTATCTCGATTTCTTCGGATTCATCAAAGGATAGCGTGAGGACACTTGCTGGATGAGTGATCTTGTTCCGTACTATCCCTACTACTATTCCTGACACCACACCAGTGATTACTCCACCCGCTACTCAGACTGACATACCAGTGATACCCACAGAGACACCTATCATAGCACCTACTATACCACCATCCCCAGACTATACACCAGCTTCTCCTGATTACTCACTCGCATCTGATTCACAGTCTGATCCATTTGAGGATCCATCATCAGACCATATACCATCATTACCAGCTATCTCACCATTTTTATCATTGGATGATGACACCACAGACAGTGATACACCAAATACACCACCATCACCTACCCATGATACGCCTTTCACTGAGATTACCGCTTCTACCTAGAGATCACCTATCATACCTCGTCGTCGGGTTATGATTCTATCACCTGGACAGCCTATTCCTCATGGTCGACCGTACCGCTACCATCTTAATGGGCCGGTACACATGATGACTGCGAGGAAGAGGGTTGGACCGTTACCCACTCATCGTCTTGCTGTGAGACATTCTGCCAATCATTCTTCTTCAGATTCGTCATCAGAGGCATCATCAGATTTTCATTCGGATGCTTCATCTGATTCTTCTTCGAGACACTCATTGTCAGATCATTCTTCACCTGATTTACCGAGTACTTCTGCGGGGCCATCTCGCAAGAGACGTAGGTCCCCTATGACATCTGTATCTGCATTACCACTTGTATCCGGAGCTTTATCTCCTGTCCGTGCTGATTTGATACCATCGCCTAAGAGAGTTAAGGATTCTGGTTATCTGGCAGATGTAGAGGTTGATCCTAGAGAGATTAGTTTAAGGGATGATGCTATTGTCAGGGTTAGTGATGAGCCTCATTTAGAGCAGGATATTGATCCAGAGATTCAGGCAGAGATTGACGAGTGTATTGCTTACGCAGATGCTCTTAGGGATAGAGGGATTGATGCTAGAGTTGTAGTTGAGGCTGTTGATCGAGATGAGACAGAGACGGGTGTGAGAGGCCCGGTTGAGGTCAGAGTTGAGAGGGTTACGCATCCTGTGATGCCAGAGGATATTCCTGAGCCTGCTCAGGAGGGAGCAGTAGAGGTTACGTATGAGACATTGGGAGATTTGGTTCAGAGGTTCCATGATCACACTCAGGCTATCCCAGTCCATCGTATACAGGCTATTGAGGGAGTTCAGAGAGAGCAGGGACATAGGATTGTTGGGGTTGAGTCGGCAGTTATTGCTTTGACTGAGAGGATTGCTGAGTTGGAGAGGGATAACAAGAGGCTTAGAGGCACCGCGAGTGTTGAGAGTCAGAGAGTTGACCGACTCCAGCGCGCACGAAATGTTTTCAAAACGTATGCAGAGAGAGCTGAGACAGATACGACGACTTCGATTTTATGATCGAGTGAGAGTTGGCAGACTCGAGGCGTGTGCTAGGAAGCACATGGGCTATCGTCCTTAGATGTGTTCATTAGTGTTATCGATCAGTAGCGTCTAGTAGCGACCGTATTGTTAGAAACTCGTATTTTCTGTATTTTGAAACTAATGTGATGTAATCACTAATGTTCGATGATATGAAATTGGTATTTATCTATGATATGATGTCATGATTTGATTTACTTATGCTCTTGCGTCATGCATTATGGGATTTCCGTGAATATATTTCGATCGTGTATTTTCTATGTGATTAACCGTAAATTTTATTTAATACCGTTAGTGATCTCGCATCACCTAGAAATCTCATCGAGTGTTATGTTGATATGTTGTAGGAAGATGCCTAACACCCGATCTGGAGCATCCATGACTCATGAGGAGGTTGAAGAATTGGTTACCCGCCGAGTAGCTGAAGAGATGGAGGCTCGTGAAGCCGCAAGGACCCTTGAACCCCTGAATGAGAATGGGGGAAATGGAAATAGAGGAAATGGAGGAAATGGAAATGGAGGGAATGGAGAAAACGGAAATGGAAATAGAAATGGGAATCATGGTATGAACTATGGAGGTTTCATGCCAGTGGCTAGAGAGTGCACTTTCCAAGACTTCTTAAAGTGCAAGCCACATAATTTCTCAAGAACTGAAGACGTTGTGGATTGACCCGCTGGTTCGAGAAAATGGAGACTGTGTTCAATATTAGTAATTGTCCATCGAAGTACCAAGTGAAATATGCTACATGCACACTGCAGGACAGTGCTTTGACTTGGTGGAACTCTCATAAGAGAACAATTGGTGTTGATGCTGCATATGCCATGAACTGGGCTGGACTTATGAGGTTGATGACAGAAGTGTACTGAACGAGACAGAATCCAGAAGATGGAGACTGAATTGTAGAATCTGACCGTGAAAGGAAATGACTTGACTGCTTACACTCAAAGGTTTCAGGAGTTGATTTTGTTGTGTACTAGAATGGTCCCTGATGAAGAGGACAGAGTGGAGAGGTTTATTGGAGGATTACCAGACAACATTCAGGGAAATGTGATTGCTGCGAATCCGGCTAGACTCCAAGATGCCGTACGCATTGCTAACCAATTGATGGACAAGAAGCTCCAGGGTTATGCTGCAAGGAGTGCTGAGAATAAGAGGAGGATGGAAAGTAACCCAAGGGATAACCGTGGTCAACAACCGCCATTCAAGAGACAAAATATTAGTGGGCAGAATGTGGCCAGAGCTTACACGGCTGGGAACAATGAAAGAAAGGGGTATGTTGGGTTTCTCCCCTACTGCAACAAGTGCAGGTTACACCATGAAGGGTTGTGTACTATAAGGTGTGGAAACTGTAAGAAGGTTGGGCACCTGACTAGGGATTGTAGGGTTACTGTTACCCCAAACACTCAGGGAGCCGCAGTTGGAAATCAGCAGGGTATTGGTTGTTATGAGTGTGGGAGACCGGGACATTTCAGGAAGGATTGTCCTAAGTTGAGGAGTCAGAACCATGGAAACCAGGCAAGAAACAAGACTGGAAACAAGACTGGAAACCAGATGATGGTAAAGATTTACAGCAAAGGCCTAACGCCATTGGTGGGAGGAGAACAAACCCTGATTCAACGTTGTCATGGGTACGTTTATTCTTCTTAAATAACTGCTTTGCTACTATGTTTTTTGATACGGGCGACGATTAGGAAGTTTTGTTGTCGTTACCTTTTAGTGCTTTGCTTGACTGTTTGCTCCATCCACTTAGAAATCTAGTTTTTGCCGTGGAACATTGACCGATGGAATAATTTCATAAACAAATATCAATTCTCTGATGTGCACGTTAGGATTATTAGGTCATCTGTTCGACATAGATCTAATGCCCATAGAACTTGGTAGTTTCGACGTCATCATCGGTATGGATTGGTTGGTGAAGTACCATGCATTGATCGTTTGTGACGAGAAGGTCATCCGTATTCCTTATGGAGATAAGGTGTTGATAATCCGAGGTAATAATTGCGACGGCGGAAGTAAGCTGAACATCATATCGTGTACGAGGACCCAGAAGTATATTGAGTTAGGGGATGTCAAGGCTTTCCTAGCACAGGTTTACAATCCAATAAGGCTGAGGATAAGTCGGAGGAGAAGCAACTTGAGGACGTGCCAATCGTACGGGAAATTTCCGGATTGTCTTTCTAAGAATACTTGCCTGGGCTACCGCTGCTGGACAGTTGAATTTCAAATTGACTTGATAGTCCTGGTGCTTTGCACTGTAACACGTAGCCCGTATCGATTAGCACCAGCCGAAATGCAAGAGTTATCTACTCAGTTGCAACAACTTTCTGACAGAGGATTTATAAGGCCGAGTTCCTCACCCTAGGGAGCACTAGTTTTGTTTGTCAAAAAGAAAGATGAATCTTTTCGGATGTGTATCGACTACCGTGAACTATACAAGCTTACTATGAAGAATCGATATCCACTTCCGAGAATCGACGATTTGTTTGATCAATTGCAAGGATCAAGAGTTTACTCAAAGATCGACCTGAGGTCTGGTTATCACCAAATGGATTGGTTGGCGATGTACCACGCGTTGATCGTTTGTGATGAAAAGTTCGTCTGTATCCCTTATGGAGATGAAGTGTTGATAATCCGAGGTGATGATTGTGACGGCGGAAGTAAGTCGAAGCTGAACATCATATCATGTACGAAAACCCAGAAGTATATACAGAAGGGATGTCAAGTTTATTTAGCGCAAGTTACATCCAAGAAGACTGAGGACAAGTCAAAGGAAAAGCGACTTGAGGACGTGCTAATCGTACGAGAATTTCTGAAAGTATTTCCAGAAGACTTGCCTGGACTACCACCTGCTCGACAAGTTGAATTTCAAATCGACTTAGTCCCTAGTGCTGCACCTGTAGCATGAGCCCCGTACCGATTAGCACCAGCCGAGATGCAAGAGTCATCCACTAAGTTGCAGGAACTTTCTAACAAAGGATTTATAAGACCCAGTTCCTCACCCTGGGGAGCTCCGGTTTTGTTTGTCAAAAAGAAAGATGGATCTTTTCGGATGTGTATCGACTACCGTGAACTAAAAAGACTTACTGTGAAGAACCGATACCCACTTCCAAGAATCGACGACTTGTTCGATCAACTACAAGGGTTAAGAGTCTACTCTAAGATAGACTTGAGATCTGGTTATCACCAACTCAGAGTTCATGAGGAATACATTCCCAAGACTGAATTTAGGACTCGCTATCGTCACTACGAGTTCCAAGTAATGCCTTTTGGTTTGACTAACGCATCGGCAGTATTCATGGATTTGATGAATCGGGTGTGCAAACTGAATCTGGATAGATTCGTGATTGTATTCATCGATGATATTTTGATCTATTCCAAGAGCAGAAAGGAGCATGAAGGACACCTTAAGTTAATTCTGAGGTTACTTAAGGAGGAGGAGTTGTACGCCAAGTTTTCAAAGTGCGAATTTTGGCTGTCAAAGGTATAATTTCTTGGTCACGTGATTGATAGGGAAGGCATTCACGTTGATCCAGCTAAGATTGAGTCTATCAAGGATTGGGTGTCACCCAAGACACCAACCGAGATTCATCAATTTCTAGGTTTGACTGGTTACTACCGAATATTTATTGAAGGTTTCTCAAAAATCGCTAGGCCTATGACTAAGTTGACTCAGAAAAGCATAAAGTTTGATTAGGGAGAAAAGGTAGAGGCTGCATTTCAGTTGTTAAAACAGAAATTATGTAGTGCGCCGATTTTGGCTTTACCCGAGGGAAGTGAGAACTTCGTGGTATATTGCGATGCTTCGCATAAAGGGTTGGGCGCGGTTTTGATGCAAAAGGAGAAGGTCATAGCTTACGCATCCCGCCAACTCAAGGTTCACGAGAAGAACTATACCACACACGACCTAGAGCTTGGTGCAGTAGTGTTTGCCTTGAAGATGTGGAGACACTATCTGTATGGTACAAAGTGCGTCGTGTTCACTGATCACAAGAGTTTGCAACACATTCTCGATCAGAAGGAGCTGAACATGAGACAACGACGGTGGTTAGAGTTGTTGAGCGACTACGACTGTGAGATTCGATATCACCCAGGAAAGGCGAACGTGGTGGCTGATGCCCTGAGCCGAAAGGAAAGAAGAGACCAAAAAGGAAAGAAGCAGCCGCTACGAGTTCGATGCTTATTATGACAATAGGGTTAAAAACCTGTCCTAAGCAGATTTTTTGAGTACTCAATCTGTAAGCCAGAAATGAAGAGAAGCTTCATCAATGAAGATTTGGTGCATGATAACAAGCTTTAGAACCTCGCGCTGACGGAACTTTGCTTAAACAATCTAATTTGGATTTCCATGGGCTTGGTGATTGATGGCCTTGAGAATGCATGAGTCGCATAAGTCTCGAAGTATTCCATCCACCCAGGATCGATAAGAAGTATCAGGATTTAAAGAAGTTATATTGGTTTCCTAACGTGAAAGCAGAAATGGCCACTTATGTCAGCAAATGAGGGGTGTTTGTTTAACATTTTGCAAAGGTTAAGTATAGAATATCATGAAACCATTCCTGGTTTGTTGTTCACAACCAGAGATCCCCCAATATAAATGGAAAAACATAAAAAAAAAAAAAAACAATGGACTTTATGACTAAATGCCGAGGACAGCGGCTGGGCAAGACACGATTTTGGATAATCGTTTACTGTCTCGCTAAAAATGCTCAAATTCTTGCCTATGAGAATAAGATGACACAATAGAAATTCATGACAAGACAATACTTGAAGGAAGTAGTCTCAAGGCATAGAGTGCCAGTTTCGATCATCTCTGATCGCGATGAGAAATTTACTTCACATTTTTGGAAATCTCTAAATAAAGCATTAGGTACTCGATTGGATATAGTACAAAAAAGCCTACCAATCCAGAACCCGATGGTCAGAGTGAGAGAACCATTAAAACTTAGAGGATATGTTAACGTGCCTTGGTACTTCGACTTGAAAAGGTTGGGATAAACACTGTATCGTTGCCTAGAATTATTATATAACAACAGGTTACCATACCAGCCATTAAGGCTGCTCCGTTTTGATGCAATTGTACATGGGCGGCAAGTGTCGATCACCCATCTGCTGGGGCTAAAGTGGGACAATCAGCTCACTGGCCCCAGAGTTCATTCCACCGAGACAACCGAGAGAAACTTTCAAATCAGAAGCCAAATCCAAGCCGCCACCGTGATTGTCAAAAAGAGCTATTGCCGATGTAAGACGAAATACCTTTGTGTTTCAAGTATGAGAAAAGGTAATGTTGAAAGTATCTCCCTTTAAAGGGTGGATTGGTTTTTGGCAAACGTGGAAAGTTGAAACCCTCGGTTTATGTTGAACCTTTTAAGATCATTGGCCAAAGTAGGAACCGTTGACTATCGTCTAAGAACTCCAGAGAAGTTGAGCAAAGTTCATCAGTACGTTCACACGTCTCGAAATTAAAGAAATGCATGTTGATTGAACCGCTTGCAATAGCCGTTGGATGAAATCCAAGTGGATACACAAACTAAACTATCAATGAAGAAACCTGACGAGATTAATGGACCGTAGAGGTCAACGTCTGAAGCAGCAGAGTCGTATTCCCGATTGACAAAGTACGCAAGAACTCCAAGAGAGGTCCTGAGTTCACCTGGGAGCGTGAGAGAACCAAATGCAAAAGAAATACCCCCCGCATACTTTTCACGCAAACTTTGCACACCGCCGCAGAGGTTGCTCCTAACTTTGAGGACAAAGCTTTTTTTTAAACGTGGAAAGAATGTTGACAACCCAAGAATTTCCGTCATATACTTAGCCGTTTCCCATGTAAAATTTTTTGAATTTTTAAATGATTCGTTTAGCTTTCCGTTTAAACCGGAAAGTCTTTGGCTATTATCTGAGAATCAGTCGTCCGGTAGCAAACCGGACACCAAAACGTTTAGTATTTTTAGGCAATGAGCCGATTTTAAGTTTTTAAGCAATATTTAAAATTTCATAAATTTTTTTTTTATTTTTTATTTTTTCTTGTTACCGTTACTCGTTTCGATATTAACATGATCCATAGAATTTAACCTACACTTTGTTGTGATGCAATGCTTAAAAATAATTCCCATCATCTAGCACGAGTGATCCTAGAATGTGGGAAATATTATTTTTGGTCCCCCCCACCCTTATTTTCTTGATTCCCACCGGAAACACATACGATATACATGCATAATGATCCAAAATTTGAAATGAAATGCCTAGACAAACTACCATATTATTTTGGAACACCATTGTAACAAGCATAAACTTGTGATTGAGGATCATTTTTGGTCCCTTTTGCTCTCTTGTCTCATTCGTACACACACACACACTATTTAGTGGTGACTAAACATTGTGTATATAGATCACATCTTATATTCCATTTGTTCATTCATAACACACACATACTTGCATTTTGAGTTTTTCTCTTCTCCTTTGTTCCCTCAAACCCACGAACCAACAAACACCTACACAAATCCATACATTTTTCATCTTTGATCATTTACATTTGAAGATATATTGTTCGAGTTGATTGTTATTTCATCCGGGTAATTTATAAAACAACGTTTGGGTTGTTCTTAGTTTTTATCACCTTTCGTCGTGTTTCTTTTGTAAGTCATCTTTACTTTTTCATAAATAAGTTGTACTTTTGCATTCGTATGATCATTCCCGAACAAGTGAACAAAACGATTCGTTGTGAGAAAAACATTATCTAGTTTTCTATAAAACTACACGACTCAAAGTTAAATATTTTTGTATAGTAATGGAATGCAAACATAAAAAGTAATAGTACTTTTGTCCCATAAAAGTTCGTGTGACTATTTTGATATATATATATTCTAATATACGGCTATATTGTATATATTAAGTTTTATCGAATATAAAGTTGTAAATATTGTGCGAGAGAGATTAAGTTAGATGTTATGATTTGTTGTAAGCATAAACGAATGTCGAAGAGGTTTATGTTAGACGGATTTTGTTTTTTGTTGGCAATATTTGAAGGTGTTTCGAAAAGATCGGATATTCTTCGATGTCAATAAAAGATGTACTTTGTAAAACGAATATTTTCACGAGTCGAGGTTCATAAAAATGGAAAGTCGATATTTTTAGAAAGGTCATGCCGAAATTTCGTAAACTTTATAAAAGCGTCGAAAAATAATACTTTTATTATGCAAACATATGAAAAAATGTAGAAAAACAATAAGTGTCGAGTTTTAGGTCCAACGATTTTTAGTTATTGAGTCAACGTTGATGTGTCGGGACACTAAAAGACGAAATACACTAAGTAGACGAAATAGCACTAAAATGACAAAATACACAAAGAGTGAAATACACTAAAAGACGAAATACATTAAAAGAACGAAATAACTAAAAGAATAGACGAAATTATACTAAAAGACAAATTACTAAAAGACGAAATACACTAAAAGAACGAAATATTTTCCAATAATGTTTTGAAGTGGTCGAGACTTTGTCAAAACTGTATAACTCCTAAAGTACAATTTAAAAGTGAAACGCCAGTGTCACTCGTGCTCGGATGATTAGTTTCCTTGGCGTTAAAGCGTTATTCGTTTTAACATCATTCTTAAACGCCGACTATATATAGGTTTTCCTAGAACCGTGAGATTCATTTTCACTAGATTGATTCATTTTGATCACATCGTATAAGGTAGTCAAAGCCCATTCTTTTACTCGTTTTGAATAAATGTTTTAATAACTGGGGTGAGAACATTGCTGTTTCTAAAACTAGACACAAGTAACGTTACTGAGATTTCTCTGTTTACGTGTGCCATAAGTAGCGTTTAGACCACTACAGCCGCTCCACTTAATCATGGAACCGTCAATCTATTGACTGGTGAGTACTCGTGTCGAGAGGGATGGCGAGTGTTATAAATAGATCTATTGGACTAATTATCCCTAACCTGTGAGTGAGCGCTCACTACCCACTGCTCCTCCCGATAAACGGAATAATACCAATGTCGAAACATAAGAAGGTAGTCTTGGTCAGTTACCTCAGGGAGCTTGTTTCAACCTAGCAATATACTATGCTATAAACGTAATTAGCTTCGTTGTCTGAGCATATGCAACGTAAATACTTTTTATAGTTAAGTTGTTAACTGTTATAACTTCGCAATACGTGTTTGTATCTTGTGGACCACTGTAACATCGTTTGAAACTCAACCTATAATTCACTTAACTTTATGTAGACGTGTTTCAAGCATGTTTTTCTCAGGTGCTTAGCATGGATTTGTCGTTGATTGACTTATGTGGAGTCTATTTGCCTGTACCGGTTTACCAGAGATTTTATCTATAACTTTTAAATACCGTTGATGAACTTATTTAAGCTTTCCGCATTTTAACTTTGGAATCTTTTTTGGATTTAATCGATGTAAAACTTATTATTATTATTATTTAAAAACTTTGCAAACGGTGTTTTATTTTTTAAACGTACTTTAGAGGTCGTTTCTTTATGCTTTGTACTTGAATTCTCAATAAAGTCAACAGCCACCGACACGTAATTCCATGTCCAGGCCCCATCTGGGGGTGTCCATGTAGTCTAGGGATGAGATAAGGTGGAATTAATATAGAGATGCATTGCTACTGATTTATAACATGTACCATATTTTTTGAAAATAATATTACTTACCATGATCAAACTATATATAGATAATTTATGTTCAAACCCCGTGCGTGCACGAGCTTTATAACTAGTGTATAATATATTAATATATGATGTTTTTAATACATGTTTGAGATAGAAACTTTCGGTATTTTGCTATTTTAAAGTGAGAACACTTGATCCAATATATGATTTAGCTAGTTGAGCTTCATAATGGGCTAAATATATAGCAGTGAAATTGGCGCGATTACACTACCCAGGCCCATAATAAAAATATAAGATTGAACGATTGAGATTCAAATCTCATTATCTATATCCTAAACACTCAAATGCAAAGTGGTATTCATATCAGATTCTGTTTGATAAACATATTACATAGTTACATGTTCAAACAAAGAGATATATGTAAAAGAATACTAATCACACATGGCTCCATCTTGGATGCGAAACTCTAAAATTGTATAAACTAGTTGGTTACCCGCGCATAGCGGCGGTAATAGAAAATTTACTAACTCAACTATTTACGTAATTTCCTACCCGCTTAGTAATTTCGTTTCACAACACTTTAAATGTATGTGTTCGTTGTATGTGTTCGTTTGGGTTTCCCGTAGCTTTCCCGCAACACCATATTAACATCATCATTCTCGCATGTAAAGAGACAACACACTCTCCGAAAGTATATAGTTTTAACGTATCAAGTTTATATTTAATTAAGGTTAAAGTTGTAAAAAATATATATCAACATAAAATAAACCCACTAAAAATGTAGAAAACAAAAAAATTATAAAATATAACAAAATGTATGTTAAATTAAAGAGCACAAAATTTTAAAAAATATGATGAAATTAGATCATAATAAAATTAAATTGATAAAAAGATATTTCAATTTGAAAATAAAAGTGATTTTTTAATCAAAAGGTGACATGTATCACTTTTTGATGTGATTCCAAAAAATGAGATGAATGGTCAAGATTGCACATCCTTATCTTAATTTTTAATGGGTCCCACATTATAAATGTTTTATATAGTAGTATAGATAAATTGGAGTTACAAAAACGATAATATATGGACAAACATAACTACCATAAATAGTTTGAGCAACTTTTTTTTGTTAAATGATCAAATTAAATAAGACTTAAGTATTCACTACATTATACTTATTTTTGAACAAGTTAGTGAACCACAAGAATTGGTTCGAATGTGAACTCGAACCTGAATACTAACCCTGTGAGATCAAATTAGGACGTGAGATTTTTCAATAACGAAACTTAACTCCACACAACTCTCGTACATGTAGATACAAAGTTGTTTTGTACTAGATACCCTTTTTGCTAATTGGAACTATCGTGATTCCAACTTGTACCGCAACCGAGACGAGTATTCAGGCCGAACCCGAACCGATTCGGATTGTAATCGCAACAGTGTTTAGGTCCTAGTCTTCGATCACACTTTTTTTTTTATTTAATTTATAAATTATTCGTCCCCGTCCGTTTAAACAAATCCGTTAACATGGTTTGTCGACCAGACCGAACACATTTCGATCCGATGTTTTGAGACAAATCGGTTTTTGTTCTTGTCAACCGTGCTCAACCCTACTCCATAGTGTGGCCATAAAATTAGCCACTTGCATGAGCTGGCCAATTTCAATCAACATTGTCACTTATCAATGTATACAGTATACTACATATAAAGAGAAAACACATTTACTTAAAACTTAAAAACTTTAAAAAATAAGTAATGTTGTTAGTACATAATACCTTTACCAATAAAAGGCAATACAATCTATTAAATATATAAATGCTTTAAATTATTAACTTTTTTCACTTTACTTACTTCGCACCAATCTATACTAGGAATTAAGGTGGAACTATTATAGTCACATGTTTTAAATTTATAATCCTCATTTTTATTTTTGTGCCAACTCGTGTAAATATTATACACATCTTGTTCCAAAATTATAATCCTCATATTCATTGTTAATGTCTCATAGTCAATTTCTTATGAACAATTTGTAGTTACGAAGAAGTTCATCTAAACTTCAATAAATTTCAGCCCTTCTATGATAAACGCTCAAGTTCCGCCACTGCCAGGGATGACAATTTTCGACAAGACATGATAAATAACACGAACTTGACACGAAGTCAAACATGTTTGGGTCAAAAACAGGCCAACCTGTCTAACCCGTTAAATAAACAGGTCATGTTTGGTTTGAGTAAGTATTAAACATGTCAACCCATGAACTCGTTTAAGTATACATAAGCCTCTAAGATGGTCGGTTTGCTCAAGATCGAATCAGACCGGACCGAACCGAAAACTGAATACGAGAGAAAGCATGGACAAAGGACCGGACCGAAATATGTTCGGTCCGGTTCAGTCTAGTTCGTCCTCTAATATGCTCAATCCTATCCTCACTTGAGGTTATTAACTTATTATAACCAAAAAAAAGGTAAGACAACACACAATACCGTCTTCCACGAGTTATGGGTCCCAATACCGTCTTAGACGGTGTATGGGGGAGGTTGAGACGTAGATAACTATAACCCTACCTAAAGGTAGAAAGGCTGATCCCGGTTCTACCAAGGGTATAAAAGGACCTTCGGCTTTACGAAAGAGTGAGGATCGAACTTTTGACATCTATCTCCAGATGTAGTTATTATTACAAATACTTAAGAAGTTTCAAATTAGTTATTTAATACGTAATAAAACTGTTAATCCAGTAAAAAGTTTAAAAAAAAGTTATAATGGTTAAACCGTTAAACTATGTATTTTTTAGAAGATAGTAAAAAAAAACTAGAAGGATTAAACCCAAATTAGACTCTACAGACGTTTGCCCCTTCCCAAAAAATCTCAGAAACAAAAAACACTCGCACTTCGAAAACATGGATTCATTCCTTCATCTTTAAAGTCCCCAATTTCAAAACCCTAATTACTCAATTGACAATGGGTGCAACGATGTTGAGCTCAGCCGGAGGCTTATTAGCGATGCTTAACGAACCTCATGCTTCACTCAAGTTTCACGCTTTATCGAATCTTAATGCTAATGCTGATCTCTTCTGGCATGAGATCTCTACTTTCGTCCCTATTATGTAAGTCTTATTAATAACCCAAGGACAAACAACTTAAATCCTTAAAAATACAATCTGAAATAAATGCAAAACAATCTACAACACTAGCAACTACTACAGACACTTAAAACTTCCTCAGTTTCACAATCCTTGTTGTCCAAGTCTATATCAAGGGAGCTCAAATTTATCAAGAGCTTATGACAGCTTATCAAGCTCATGTTTTGTATGGTTTATAATGAGCTTTATGAAATTAAGCTTATATATTATTTTCTGAATATTGAACTTGGGATACCTTTTTGTATATAAACATTGCAATTCAAAATAAACTAGTGTATTTGTAAAAAAACATAATAATGGATGTACTTTGGTTTGAGAATTGAAATTAGATGTTACATTATTCAATGGAAGCTTCAAATTACAATTACTCCTCCAATCCTACTCATCAGCCGCCTCTTGGTTTGTGGCAATATTTAGAGAAAGTTGTGTGTTTGGTATGCGGATTGAATCAATTGATACGATCGTTATACAAAGTGTTTGTTTGATAGAAATTTGGTTTTATAAAACCCAGGTGCCTAACTGTAACTATGATACCTCATCAACGCAAATATATTTGGTCTTAATTTATAAGATGATTATGTCTAGAAAACGACTTAGTCTTACAAGGATGGACAAGTTTAAATAAAATTCACAAAAGGCGTTGGAGTGTTTGGATATACATAATTTATGCAAAAACAAAATCTTGGATACATTTGAAACGTAAATATATTGGTCCTTAATTTATAGATGATTAAGTCCTAAAAACACTTAGTCCTTACAAGGATGGACAAGTTAAATAAAAGAGTTAATAACAATAAATCTCTTTTGGTTGTCCCCGAAATTGCAAAACTTTCTTCCTAAAAGTCCCGAAATTACCATCCGTCCTGTAGTTTGTCCCATTTGAGTTGACCGTTGTCCTTGACCGTAACCTCTAACCGTTTTTTCGTTATCGTTTCTTAGTCCTCACAAAGGTATTATCGTCAGTTCACATAAACTCATACACTTAGGACCAAATTATGTAATAAAAAGTAACCATTGTTATATTCCGGCCAAAAGAAACCACGATATCTCTTTGCTTCTTCTTGTTCATCAATACTTTTCCTCTTCTTAAACATCAACATTTGTGCATAACATAATGATTCAGAACCAAATTATCACAAATTATCAGTGGGCAAGTACCTACTAAAAATGATTCTGATCTCCCACTAACCCATGTTCTCCGTCCCTGCAAGAGGCATGTACGTGAGACAATCACAATCACCTCAACCCAAAACACTGATGGTATTGTTCAAGTAGAGGAAGTAGAGGAAAAGCCGGTTAGGATAATACCCGGTCCTGTGGGTATTGTTCAACTAGCCAAGATCCGTAAACAATCGGATATTCATGAAGGTGGGGATGACTCTGTCTTGTCGACACAAGAGTATAAAAGCAAAGGTTGTTTGAGTGATAGTGGGAGAGGAGATGATTTTTGAATAGTGGGCAGTGGGTTGTCGTGCGACAGAGTATGTGAAACTCTAAGGTGGCATTGTTAGTGGGTGTTTATGAGACATCAAGACCTTTCTCAAGAATGGGAAACTTGAGCAAGTTGTTGCAATAATCAAGTCATGTTCTCCGAATGCTCTTGGTGATCTAAAAGTGACTGTCGAAGATCTCTCTGGTACATTAGCTGGTTCAATACATTACAAAGTAATTAATGAGAAGGGTTATGGAAAAGAAATTAATGTAGGAAGTGCTATAATACTTGCTAATGTTTTTGTATTTTCTCCCAACCCATTAATGCATTATTTTAACATTACAAAGAAAAATGTGGTTAAGGTTTTCCATAAGGATTTTGTACCATGTAATGGTCAGGTGTAGGTGGGAGTGAATGTTGATAGGAAGAAAAATAAATAGTGAATTAGTGGAGAGAAGAAGAAATGGCTGATTTGGAGTTGCATGTTTGTGGGAATGTGATTGATCAAGAATGATCTATACAAGTTTGATGAAGAAGCATTAGACCTTGTCTTGGAAGAAGAAGCAAGGGAATCAAGGGCTCATGAGGAGTGGTTAGAGAAATGTAGGCAACAAGAAGAGGAGGATGCCGAAGATGAGAGACAACTATTGGGTTTCCATGGAACAATTTAAGTTGTATGAGTTTATGTTTGATCATTTTATGTGCTATGTTATTGTAGTATTATTTTCCTTTGAATTGAATAGTTAGAATGGAAAGAGTTTTGCAAATCTTACACAATGTAGTATGAATACTAATGCTATTTGAACTGGAAAAGAGCATTTTTTCATTTTGCATTAGTTCACTGGTGGGGATGTTGGGGGTGGTTTGGGAGTGACTTTATAAAGTAAAACTGCAAATGCAAGTGCTCATTTAGCAATTTGACTTTACATAGTCAAACTGCAAATCCAAATTGGCATGATTTGCAGTTCAAATGGCATAGCATTTTGCAATTGCTTAAGTACTTTATAAAGTCAAGCTGCAAATCAAATGCAAATTCTCATCCCAGTTCAAATAGCATAGTAGTCATACTACATTTGTGTAAGAATTTCAAACTCTTTTCCATTCATAAACTTCAATCAATTCAAAGGAAAATAAACTACCATGATAATAGCACCATAAAAATATCAAACAAAAGACTCATAACAACTTAAACTTTGTTCCATGGAAATCCAATAGTTGTCTCTCATCATCGCATCCCTCCTCTTCTTGTTTGCATACATTTCTTTCTCCAACCCTCCTCAATGACCCTTGATTCCCTTCTCTCTATCCAAGACAAGGTCTAATGCTTCTTCATCAAACTTGTATAGATCCTCTTGATCAATCACATTCCTACAAACATGCAACTCCAAATCAGCCATTTCTTCTTCTTCCACCAATTTCACTATTTCTTTTTCTTCCATCAACATTTCACTCCCACCTACACCACTGCCATTACCAGGTACAAAATCCTTATGGAAAACCTTAACTACGTTTTTTCTTTTGTTAAATGAAAAAAATGCATTTAATGGGGTTGGGAGAAAATACTAAAACATTAGCAAGTATTATAGCACTTCCTACAGTAATTTCTTTTCCATAACCCCCCTCATTAATTACTTTGTAATGTATTGAACCAGCTAATGTACCAGAGAGATCTTTGACAGTCACTTTCAGATCACCAAGAGCATTCGGAGAACATGACTTGATTATTGCAACAACTTGCTCAAGTTTCCCATTCTTGAGAAAGGTCTTGATGTCTCCTAAACACCCACTGACAATGCCACCATTAGCTTTCACATACTCAGTCGCGCCAACCCACGGCCCACTGTTAAAATCCTCATCCTCTCCCACATCCTCAACAACTTGCTTCATATACTCTTGTGTCGACAAGACAGAGTCATCCGCACCTTCATGAATATCCGATTGTTTACGGATCTTGGCTAGTTGAACAATACCCGCAGGACCGGGTATTATCCTAACCGGCTTTTCCTCTACTTCCTCTACTTGAACAATACCATCAGTGTTTTGGGTTGAGGTGATTGTGATTGTCTCACGTACATGCCTCTTGCAGGGATGGAGAACAAGGGTTAGTGGGAGATCAAAATCATCAATATCTAGTAGGTCTTCCCACTGATAATTTGGTGATAATTTGGTTCTGAACTCATTATGTTATGGCAACTGTTGATGTTTAAGAAGAAGGAAAAGTGTTGATGAACAAGAAGAAGGCAAAGAGATATCAGTGGTTTCTTTTGGCGGGAATATAACAACGTTACTTTTATTACAAATTTGGTCCTTAGTGTATTAGTCTATGTGAACTGACGATAATACCCCTGAGACTAAGAAAAGATAACGAAAAAACGGATGGAGTTACGGTCAAAGGACCGGTCAACTCAAAATGGACAACTACATGGACGACTGGTGTAATTTCGGGACTTTTAGGACGAAAGTTGCAATTTCGGGACAACCACAAGGACGATTTATGTACTTAACTCTTTTATTTAAACTTGTCCATCCTTGTAAGACTAAGTCGTTTTCTAGACATAATCATCTTATAAATTAAGACCAAATATATTTACGTTTCAAATGTATCCAAGATTTTGTTCTTGGATAAATTATGTATATCCAAACACTCCAATGCCTCTTCTGAATTTGATTTAAACTTGTCCATCCTTGTAAGACTAAGTCGTTTTCTAGACATAATCATCTTATAAATTCAGACCAAATATATTTACGTTGACGAGGTATCATAGCTACAGTTAGGCACCTGGGTTTTATAAAACCAAATTTCTAACAAACAAACACTTTGTATAACGATCGTATCAATTGATTCAATCCGTATACCAAACACACAACTTTCTCTAAATATTGCCACAAACCAAGAGGCGGCTGATGAGTAGGATTGGAGGAGTAATTGTAATTTGAAGCTTCCATTGAATAATGTAACATCTAATTTCAATTCTCAAACCAAAGTACATCATTATTATGTTCTTTTAACAAATACACTAGTTTATTTTAGACATTGCAATGTTTATATACAAAAAGGTATCCCAAGTTCAATATTCAGAAAATATATATAAGCTTAATTTCATAAGCTCATAAACCATAAAAACATGAGCTTGGATAAGCTGTCATAAGCTCTTGATAAATTTGAGCTCCCTTGATATAGACTTGGACAACAAGGAATTGTGAAACTGAGGAAAGTATTAAGTGTCTGAGATAGTTGCTAGTGTTGTCAGATATGTTTTGCATTATATTTCAGTTTGTATTTTCTAAGGATTATAAGTCTGTTTATCCTTGGGTTATTAATATGACTTACATAATAGGGACGAAAATAGAGATCTCATGCCAGAAGAGATCAGCATTAGCATTAAGATTCGATAAAGCGTGAAACTTGAGTGAAGCATGAGGTTCGTTAAGCATCGCTAATAAGCCTCCGGCTGAGCTCAACATCGTTGCACCCATTGTCAATTGAGTAATTAGGGTTTTGAAATTGGGGACTTTAAAGATGAAGGAATGAATCCATTTATTTCGAATGCGAGAGAATTATGTTTCTGAGATTTTTTGGTAAGGGCAAACGACCTGTAGAGTCTAATTTTGTTTTAATCCTTCTAGTTTTTTTTTTACTATCTTCTAAAAAATACATAGTTTAACCATTATAACTTTTTTTTAACTTTTTACTAGAATAACAGCTTTATTATTAAATAATAACTAATTTGAAACTTCTTAAGTATTTGTAATAATAACTACATCTGGAGATAGATGTCAAAAGTTTCGATCCTCACTCCTATCCGTAAACCGAAGGTCCTTTTTATACCCTTGGTAGAACCTGAATCAGCCTTTCTACCTTTAGGTAGGGTTATAGTTATCTACGTCTCAACCTCCCCCATACACCGTCTAAGACAGTATTGAGACCCATAACCCGTGGAAGACGGTATTGTGTGTTGCCTTAATAATAACCTCAATTGAGGATAGGATTGAGCATATTAAAGGACGGACTAGACTGAACCGGACCGAACATATTTCGGTCCGGTCCTTTGTCCATGCTTTCTCTCGTATTCAGTTTTCGGTTCGGTCCGGTCTGATTCGATCTTGAGCAAACCGACCATCTTAGAGGCTTATATATACTTAAACGAGTTCACGGGTTGACATGTTTAATACTTACTCAAACCAAACATGACCTGTTTATTTAACGGGTTAGACAGGTTGACCTGTTTTTGACCCAAACATGTTTGACTTCATGTCAAGTTCGTGTTATTTATCATGTCTTGTCGAAAATTGTCATCCCTGGCAGTGGCGGAACTTGAACATTTATCATAAAAGGGCCGAAATTTGTTGAAGTTTAGATGAACTTCTTCGTAACTACAAATTGTTCACAAGAAATTGACTATGAGACATTAACAATGAATATGAGGATTATAATTTTGGAACAAGATGTGTATAATTTTTACACGAGTTGGCACAAAATAAAAATGAGGATTATAAATTTAAAACATGTGACTATAATAGTTTATCCACTTAATTCCTAGAAAAGATAGGTGCGAAGTAAGTAAAGTGAAAATAAGTTAATAATTTAAAGCATTTTTATATTTAATAGATAGTATAGCCATTTATAGGTAAGGGTATTATTTACTAACAACATTACTATTTTTTTAAAGTTTTTATTTTTAAGTAAATGTGTTATCTCTTTAATATGAAGATATACTGTAAAACATGATAAGTGGAAATGTTGATTAAATTGCCAGCTCATCAAGTGCTAATTTTATGACCACACTATGGAGTAGGGTTGAGCACGGTTGACAAGAACAAAAACCGATTTGTCTCAAAACATCGGATCGAAATGTGTTCGGTCTGGTCGACAAACCATGTTAACGGATTTTGTTTAAAACCGGACCGAGGACCGAAAATTAATAAATAAATAAAAAAAAGTGGATCGAAGACTAGACTAAACACGTTGGATCCAATCCGATCGGTTCGGGTTCGGCCTGAATACTCGTTCCGGTGCGGTACAAGTTGGAATCACGAATGTTCAATTAGCAAAGGTATCTAGTACAAAACAACTTGAACTACATGTACGAGAGTTGTGTGGAAAGTAAAGTTTCGTTATTGAAAAATCTCAAGTCCTAATATGCATCTCACAGGGTTAGTATTAGGTTCGAGTTCACATTCGTAACAATTCTTGTGGTCCACTAACTTGTTCAAAAATACAGTATAAATGAGGAAGAAAATACTTAAGTCATATTATTTAGATCATATAAAAAAAGAATACACAAACAATTTATGGTTTTAAGTGTTCGTACCATATATTAAATCGTGTAACTCCAATTTATATCTATACTACTATATATAAACATTTTATAATTGGGACCCATTAAAAATTAAGATAAGGATGTGCAATCTTAACCATTCATCTCATTTTTTGGAATCACATCAAAAAGTGATACATGTCACCTTTTGATTAAAAAATCACTTTTATTTTCAAATTGAAATATCTTTTTATCAATTTAATTTTATTTTGATCTAATTTCATCATATTTTTAAAAATTATGTGCTCTTTAATTTAACATATATTTTGTTATATTTTTATAAAATTTTTTTTGTTTTCTACATTTTTAGTGGGTTTATTTTATGTTAATATATATTTTTTACAACCTTTTAACCTTAATTAAATAATAAACTTATACGTTAAAACTATATAACTTTCAGAGAGTGTGTTGTCTCTTTACAAGCAGAAAGATGATGTTAATATGGTGTTGCGGAAAGCTACGGGAACCCAGAACGAACACATACACGAACACATTACATTTAAAGTGTTGTGAAACGAAATTACTAAGCGGGTAGGAAATTACGTAAACAGTTGAGTTAGTAAATTTTCTATTACCGCCGCTAAGCGCGGGTAACCAACTAGAATATACAATATTAGAGTTTTCGCATCCAAGATGGAGCCATTGTGATTATATTCTTTACAAGAACTCTTTGTTTGAACATTAACTTAAGTAATTGTTTATCAAACAGAACTGAATGAATACCACTTCGCATTTGGAGGGTTTTTAGGATATAGATAATGATGAATTGAATCCTCAATCGACAATCTTATATTTTTATTATGGGCCTGGGTAGTGTAATCGCGCCAATTTCACTGCTATATATTTAGCCCCATTATGAAGCTCAACTAGCTAAATCATATATTGGATCAAGCGTTCTCACTTTAAAATAGCAAAATACCGAAAGCTTCTATCTCAAACATGTATTAAAAACATCATATATTATACACTAGTTATAAAGCTCGTGCACGCACGGGGTTTGAACATAAATTATCTATATATAGTTTGATCATGGTAAGTAATATTATTTTCAAAAAATATGGTACATGTTATAAATCAGTAGCAATGCATCTCTATTATTGGTTGCCACCTTTTTCTATCCTAGACTAACTGTCACACCCCCAGATGGGGCCTGGACGGATCACGTGTCCGGAGGCTAAAAGACTTGATTGATCATCTCAAGTACAAAGCATAAAGAACGACCTCTAAAGTACGATTAAAAAAAATAAACACCGTTGCAAAGTTTAAAAAAAATAAAAAATAAGTTTTACATCGATTAAATCCAAAAGATTCAAAGTTAAAATGCGAAAGCTTAAATAAGTTCATCACGGTTTGTAAAGATAAAGAATAAATCACTGTTAAACCGGTGACATCAAATAGACTCCACAAAGCAAATCAACACATCCATGCTAAGCACCAGAGAAAAACATCTTAAAACGTCACATAAAGTTAAGTTGAACCATAGGATTTAGTTCAAACGATGTTACAGTTGACCACAATAAATCCAACAACGTATGCGACAGTTATAACAGATACAACTTCACAAAAAAAAAGGTATTTACGTTGCACTAAACTCATGACACCGAAGCTAATTACGTTTATAGCATAGTATATTGCTAGGTTTAAACAAGCCCCCGAGGTAACTGACCAAGACTACCTTCTTAAGTTTCGACATGGTATATATCCGTTTATCGGGAGCCCAGTGGGTAGTGAGCGCTACTCACCCGGGATAAGGGATAATTAGTCCCATAGATCTATTATAACACTCGCCATCCCTCGACGATCCTCCAGTCAAAAGATTGACGGTTCCTGATAATTGGGGCATAATTGGTCTAAACGCTACTTAGGTCAACACGTAAACAAGAAAACTCACGTAACGTACTTGTGTCTAGTTTTAAAACATAGCAATGTTTCTCAAACCCAAGTATAAAACATTTATTCAAAAACGAGTAAAAGAGTGGGGCTAACTGAACACACCTTTATACGATAGGTGGATCAAAAGGAATCAATCAAGTGAAAATGAATCTCACGGTTCTAGCGACAACCTATCATATAGTCGTCGTTTAAGAATGATGTACAACGAATAACGCTTAACGCAAGAACTGATCATCCGAGCACGAGTAGACACGGCGTATCCCTTTTTAAAACGTACTTTCGAAAGTTATAAGTTTTGACAAGTCTCGACACTTCAAAACATCTTAGAAAATATTTCGTCTTTTAGTGTATTTTGTCTTTTAGTGTATTTCATCTTTTAGTGTATTTTGTCTTTTAGTACATTTCGTCTTTTAGTGTATTTCGTCTTTTAGTGTATTTCGTCCTTTAGTGTATTTCGTCTCTTAGTGTATTTCGTCTTTTAGTGTCCCGACACTTCAACGTTGACTCGATAACTAAAAATGTTGACCTAAACTCGACACTTACGTTTTTCTACATTTTATCATAAGTTTGATAAATAAAGGTATATTTTCGACGCTTTTATAAAGTTTACGAAATTTCGGCATGACCTTTCTAAAAATATTAAAATATAGGACTTTCCATTTTTATCAACCTCGACTCGTGAAACTATCTATTTACAAAGTAATCTTTTATTGACTCGCAAGTATATCCTGGATATATTTTCGCAATCACCTCAAAATATTGCAACAATGTCCGTTCTAACCTAAACTGCTTCGACATTCAACTTATGCTTACAACAAAATCCAACATCTACTTAATCTCTTCGCCACAATATTTAACTCAAAATACATTATATCTGTAAGTAAAACTAATAGCGTTAATTATAGCAATTATATATATTCAACATAATCACAATAAACTTTTAAATGCAAAAGTACAACTACTTTTTATGTTCTTCTATTTATAACTAAAAATATTTAACTTTGAGACTTGTGGTTTTATAGGAAAACTAGATAAGATTTTTCACAACGATCGCTTTGTACACTTGTTCGGAAATAGATCTTACGAATGCTAAAGTACAACTTATTTATGAAATAATAATGATGACTTACAAAGAAACACGACGAAAGGTAGTAGATTAGAAATCAAAATGAACAACCCAAAACGTTGTTTTACAAACTTCCCGGATGAACTAACAATCAAAGAACTAATTATATCTTCAAAGTGGATGATCAAAGATTAAGGATTAAAGGATTTTTGTTGGTGCTTTGGTTCGGCAAAAGAGAGAAAAAGGAAGAAAGAAAGACTAATGCAAAATGTGTGTGTGTGTATGAAAATGAGAATGAGGTTAAGTGTGTATGCATATATAACAAAAATCACACACACACACACACACACACACACACACACACACACACACACACTAGTGTGTGCCGTGAGATGGGAGGGGACAAGGCAAAGGGGACCAATTTGATCTCCCTATAGGATACTTGTGTGTACATGTCCTTTCCATTTTTTCAAATAATTATGTCTAGGTATTGATTCAACAATTTTTTGATCCTATGAGCTTCGATTAGAGTGTTATTTAATTGCTGTGTGAGTGTGGCCGGTCATAGAACAAGGACAAAAAAGGGGGACCACAAAAATGTCTTCCAACATTCTAGGAATTGCTAGTGCTCTTTGTGAATTAATTTCCAAGGCTATGCATGAACATGTATAAGTATAATTTAATTCGAAGCAGTAAGATACGAAAACGGAGTAACTTGGTACACCGAAACATTGCGAAATTTTAAATATTGCTTAAAAAAACATAAAAAACGCGGATATTGCCAAAATACTACAAACGTTTTGGTGTCCCGGTTCTGCTCACGGAGTCGATTCTCAAATAATAAGAAATCAACTTCCCGGTTAAACAGTTAAAGCTAAACGAAAAACATTTCAAAAAATTTCAAATTGCTAAACGGAAAACGGCCTAACTTTATTGAACGGAATTCTCAGGTTGTCACATTCTTTTCACATCGTTAAAGAAGCTTTGCTCCTCAAGCTTAGGTCGCAACCTCTGCAGCTTTTTCCTGCTTTTGAGTTTGGTGGGTTTTCCTGAACGGTTTCTTTTAATCTGTGTTCGTACCATGCGCGAGTATTCTGTGGTCTTTAACAGCCTCGACGGGTTCTGGAGATCTACGGGTTATCGGTGGTGTAAGGTGTATTCTTGTTGTGCTTATTCTTTGGGGTTTTTTTTTAGGGGGTTCTATCCGGGTGGCTGCGCTCGGCGCGTGTGAATGTCTTGCGTGCCAAAATTCTGGTACACATGGCGCGGCTCGGTACCTAATATCGCTCGCATTTTTTTTTGGTTGGGTTCACTTCTGTCCTACTGGTTTAATGTTTTCGTATGTCCTTCCTTGGCGTTTGTTTAGGCTTGTGCGGATTCCCTCCTGGCTTGTGCGGGTTCTAGTTATTGATTATCTTGTTACCTATCAAGTCTTTTTCAGGTATTTCTGTTTCTGGTCTCGATCGTGTTCTGTCTTTGTCGTTCCTTGGATATCTTTTGCGAGGTGTTGTATCATTATTGGGCGTGTATTATGGCGGGTTATTACGCCGTCGGTTTTTTTTTGCGTTCTTTGTTTCGTTGTGGGGCGCGGGTACTTTGTTTTACGGATGGGTTAAACTCGGACTATACACTGGCGCTCTGCTCACCGTCGCTGCTCGGATCAAGTTTGATGTCCTTCACTTGGTTAGAATTTGGTTCTTTAAGTGCAAGGTTCTCATGGCGTACGCTGTTTCCGGATGTCACGGCTGTATTAATTTTTGCTTAAAGGATGTCGTCTGCTTAGGGTTTTTGCCTTTTTAGTTATGTGTTGTTTTACGGTTTGTTCAGTCTGTCAGGTTCTGCGGGTATTCCTCGTGGTTGGTTTTCCTGGGTGTGTGGCGCTAGATCTGGTGTGGTTGTATCTCATGGGTGCTTCTTTGGGTCGGACAGGTGTTTGCTTCCTTGCTCTGTATATCCCTTGGCTTTGCGGGTTACTCGGTGGTGCAGAGTTGGTGAAAGGTAGCGGGTATTTCTTTGCATTTGGTCTTCACGCTCCTCAGGTGAAACTCAGGACTCTCCTGGAGTTCCGCGTACCTTGACCAATCGGAATACGTCTCTGCTTCAGACGCTTGATCTCACGGTCCATAATATCGATAGGTTCTTCGATGAAGTGTAATTTGTCGTCAACTTGGATCTCATCATATTAATATAGCAAGTGGTTCATCAGCCATTGCTTTTCTTCCATTTCGTGACGTGAAAACATACTTTGAACTGCTACTCAACTTCTCTGGGAGTTTAGACGATAGGCAAACGGTTCTACTTTGCGCAATGATCTTAAAAGGTCCAATATAACGAGGGTTCAGCTTTCCCCGTTTCCCCAAAACGTATTATCACTCCTTTCCAAGGAGGACACTTTCAACATGACCTTATCTCCCACTTGAAACTCAAGAGGTTTTCGTCTTACATCGGCATAGCTCTTTTGACGATCACGGGCGGCTTGGATATGGCTCTTGATTTGAACTATTTTCTCGGTTGTCTCGTGAATGATCTCTGGGCCAGTGAGCTGACTGTCTCCAACTTTAGCCCAGCAGATAGGTGATCGACACTTGCGCCCATACAATGCCTCAAACGGAAGCAGCCTTAATGCTGGTATGCGTAAACGTTATTATATGAAAATTCTAACAACGGTAAAGATGTTTATCCCAACCTTCCAAAGTCCGAAGTAACATAGGCACGTAACAATATCCTCTCACGTTTGAATGTCTCTCACTCTGACCTATCGGTCTCTGGATGGTTAGGACTGTACTCATATCCAATTAGTACCTAATGCTTTATGTAGGAGACTTCCCCAAAAAAATGTGAAGTAAATTTTCCATTTGCGATCAGAGATGATCGAAACACGTACTCCCATGCGTTGAGACTATACTTCCTTCAGTATTTCTCGACAATTTTTTCTAACGTGTCATCTTCTCTCAGTGAGGCACAGAAAATAAGCAGATTTAGTGAGGGTACGATCAGACGATTTCCAATCGTGTCTTGCCCAGCCGCTGTCCTTGGTAGTTTAGTCACAAAGTCCATTTTATGTTCTCCCATTTCCATTGTGGGATCTCTGGTTGAACCAACAAACCAGATGGTTTCTGATTATTCTATAATAACCTTTGCACATGTTAAACCCTTGCTACATAAGTGGTAATCTTCTGCTTTCATGTTGGGCCACCAATATAACTTCTTAAGATCATGATACATCTTATCTGATCCAGGGTGGATGGAATACTTCAACTTGTGCAATCATGCATATCAAGGGCCTCTCAATCACCAAGACACAGAATTCCAACTTTGATTGTTTAAATAAGCATAACGTTTCGTCAGCGGAGGTTCTACCTTGATTTAATCCATGCCACGCGAATGTTCATATGATGGAAGTTCTCTCCTTTCTGGCTTCTATTGAGCACTCAAAATATGCTTAGGAATAGGTTAACCCTATAGTCATAACCAAGAGCACGAACTCAGTAGTGGCTTGCTTCCTTTTCTTTCGACTCAGGGCAATCATCCACCAAGTTCGCCTTCCTGGGTGATATCAGGATCTGCACAGTCGTAGTCGCTCACAATTTCTAACCAACGTCTTTGCCTCATATTCAGCTCCCTTCTGGTCGAGAATGTGTTTTTGCAAACTCTTATGATCTTGGAAATCAACGCACTTGGTACCGTACAATAATGTCGCCCGACAGCTGTAAGTAGAGGAGAAATCGGGCATGGAGCATCCATTTTCAGGGCAAACACTAAACTGCACCAAGCCTAGGTCGTTGTGTGGTATAGTCTTCTCGTAACCTTGATGTAGGCGGGATGCGTAACTATGACCTTCTCTCTCTCTCAGCACTCATAACCGCGGCCCAAATCCTTTATGCGAAGCAAATCGTGCAATATACCAACGAAGTTCATCACTTCTCACTGTAAAGCCAAAATCCGGCGCACAAGCACACCTTTTGCTCAACAAACTTGGAATTGCCAGCTTTTAGCCTTTTCTCCCCATTCAAAACTTCACGCTCTTCACTGGGTTCCGTTTCGTCATAGGTCTTAGCGATTTTTTAAAAAGCCTTCGAATAAATCGTCGTAGTAACTGGCCAAACCTGAGAAATTGACAATCTCCGGTGGTGTCTTGGCGACGCCCATCCTTGATTTTGGCCTCAATCTTCGCGGGAGTCAACGTGATATGCCTTCAACTATCAAAATCACGTGACCAAGAAATTGTACCTTTGAACACCAAGAACTCACACGGTTTGAGAACTTGGGCGTACAAATTCTTTCTTCTCAAATAAATTCAAGATCAACTTAAGATGTCCTATTCATGCTCCTTCTGCTTTTGGGAGTAGATCAAAATATCATACGAGAATACAACACGAATCTATCCAGTATGGTTTGTAACACCTATTCAACAAGTCCCATGATAAACAGCCGTGCGTTAGTCAAACCAAACGGCATTACTTGGAACTCGTAGTGCCCATAGCGGGTCCTAAATGCTATCTTTGGAATGTCTTCCTCACGAACTCTGAGTTGATGATAACCAAATCTTAGGTCAATCTTAGAGTAGACTCTTGACCCTTGCAATTGATCAAACAAATCGTTAATCCTCGGAAGTGGGTATCGGTTCTTCACAGTAAGCTTGTTCAGTTCACGATAGTCGATACACATCCAAAAAGAACCATCTTTCTTCTTGACAAACAAAACCGGTGCTCCCCAGGGTAAGGAACTCGGCCTTATAAATCCTCTATCAGAAAGTTCTTGCAACTGAGTGGATAACTCTTGCATTTCGGTTGGTGCTAATTGAAGGTCCTTGTAAAACTGAATGGATCTTTGCAGCCTATAAAGGATGATAGCCAGTATGTATAAATACAAATGACTATGTAGAAACAATGACTATGAATACAATGTGTTAATGCGGAATCTTAACACAGGTACTAAGAAGAACAATGAACAACTGAATAACAACTTTATTAATGTGTTCTTGAGGATTACAGATTGCTAACTATGATATATGTATTCTATATGATCTAGTATGGAACTCTTATCTTACTATGCCTAGGGTTCCTTTTATATATCAAGGATAACCCTAAAAGGCTTACATATCTTTTTCTAAA
>BQNB010046135.1:0-43887 GCA_026074375.1 Tanacetum coccineum | reverse complement strand
TTTGGCTTAATAAATAAGCCCAAATAAGGCTTAATGGGCTTATAAGCCGCGTCTCACACAAGAAGCCACGAACCACGAGCTTAGTCAACATGCTTTGGGTTCGGCTTATGTTGTTTTGTCTTATTAGGAGCTTATGATAGCTTATTGATGAACCAAGAACTTGTTTAATACCTTTTTGCATATCGGACTAATTATAAAGGATTTTGATACAATATTGATCGAACTTGTGAAATGTAAACTAAAAGTAAGTTTTGATTAAAGTCTACGACTTTGGAAAACGTGTAAACACGAACAGGTCATGCCGAAATTTTGTAAAAATTATATACTTAGGATAAATCGCGAAAATATATTTTTATTAAACTTTTCCGAAAAACATATTATTTATAAATGATAAATAATATATATATACTTAACTATATAAATAAATTAAAATACTTAATTACGTTTTCTACCTATGTATTTAATTTAAGAACCGACAGTTAAGCTTGCTCGTGTAAGGGAAGCACTAGCATGGGTGACCTGCCGGGAAATGGATAAATTAAGGATATAAAAACATTATTTTTAAAAGTGTTTTAAATCAATATTCGGGATTTTTAGGTAAAGAGCCGAACAATACGATATATATGTATAATACTTAAATATAAATATATAGTTTTATATATTTAATGTTACTATATACCGACAACCACGTTACGATCACTAACGTTTTATTACAAAGTATTTTAAGTAACCTTTGATGCATCCTCTGTAGTTTTCCTATCATTTCAATTCTAAGACGAAACCTATATTCTCTTAGGTTGCATTCCTGTACCGCCGTTCATTTCTGGGTGATCATTTTTCTAGGCGCTTACTCTATCACTTCACCAACTCAAGGTGAGTTCGTAGCCCCACATTTTACTCGTTTTGAATAAATTTTTTTATAACTTGGGGTGAGAAACATTGCTTGCTTTTAAAATTGGACACAAGTACTATACGTGAGAATTTTCCCCATTTACGTTTTGCCTAAGTAGCGTTTAGACCACTATTGCCCCGAGCAATCATGAACCGTTAATTACCAATAACCGACTGGCTGGTTAAGTAAGCGCGAGTGAATAAATAGATCAATTGGGACTAATTATCCCTATCCGGGTAAGAAGCACTTACTAGTTCGAGTTTGCCAAGAACAAACGGATATATGTCATGTCGAATCTAGTTAGGTGGTCTTTGGTCAGACACCTGTAAGGGCAAGCAAATTATATGGTAATGTACATGCTACTTTCCACTATTAGCCTCGGTGTCATGAGCTTAGTGCAACGTAAATGCCTCTTTATGTGAAGTTGTATATCCTATAACTGTCACATACATTTTTAGATCTTCTGGTACACACTGATAATATTTGAACTAAATCTATGGATTCACCAACTTTATGTTGACGTTTTAAGCATGTTTTTCTCAAGTGCTTAGCTTGGATGTCGTTGCTTGAATTATGTGAAGTCTTTTGCTTGGACCGGTTTTCAAGAATTTATCTATGTTTTAAATATCGTTGTTGAAACTCATTTAAGCTTCCGCATTTTAACTCTTGAAACAATTGATTTGATCGATGTAAAACTTATTAATATTTTGAACTTATGCAACGGTGTTTATTTTTTAAATGTACCCTTAGAGGTCGTTCTTTATTGCTTTGTAGTTGAGATATTCATGAAGTCACGCCCCCGGACGCTTATTCTAACAGGACCCTATTTAGGGGTGTGACAAACTCCCAATCATCCCATACTTTACATATTTTTACAAGACAAGTGGCGATATCTACCACTTTATGCAAAACATTACATCGTTGACTTATAAGACATATCAACGAATAATTGATCCTTGATATAATTCATTCGGTTTAAGCTTTTGTGAAACGATTATCTCCAAACTTTCCACCCTTTTTGTTGCGATTTTTCTAATTTTTTCGTTTTTTTTATACATACTATGAATCTCGATGTAATTTCACCATCTTCACGATCATAATAACTTCGTATAATTTTCTCCATGATTCTTTATTCTTCGGATGCATCAATAATTGTGATGGTAGTAAAAATACATGAATTTTGACTACTTTATACATTCCCATTTGCATTGTGCAAATTTCTTCCCAACCGTACCAAAGATAGAAATAAACACAAGACTCGGGAAATACATACTTTACACTTTAAGCAACTAGCAACTGATAAACGGACTTAATCTAACATGGTAGGCTAAGGTGTAAAGGTGTAACGAAACAAACACTTGGTGTTATTCCTAAAGGATTGGCTCTACAGGTTTTTCTAGGCGTATCTTACTCTTATAATGAGAGTAAACAAAGGGTTTATATAAGATTTAACTAACCAATGTAGGTAGTTAATAAAACAACATGTATAGGCTTTTTGGTTGTAATCCTAAAAATTTACCAATTTAAACAAGTTACTCCATCTAAATCCACAGTACTCGTTATTGTGGTCTCGAATAAATATACCAAGCCAAGTTCTAAAGTCTACAACATCACCAGCACACTCATATTTTTGTGAAATTTGGGTAAACATTTGGAAACGGATAAGGTTGAATCCTCACAATATCTAATAAGGGTTATTGTATGCAGGTTATGTAACCATCAGTGGGTGACAGGTGGGTGACGGGTAATGTATATGGGTGTACCTATCTAAAATACCCACGGGTGTACCCGCCTAAATAACCTTGCTTGTACCCGTAAACTCATTTGTGTTGGAGTGAAATTTATGATACTACTTAAATATTTGTGAAGTTGTGGTATGTATTTGATAAATACTCAACTCTTCAAAGATATATACATGATACATTTCGGTTCAGACATGTGATTTGGTGTAATGACATTTAATTTGCTAGTTTCAGACACGTGTTTTAAGTATTTTGTGAACTCGATATTTGGAAAATATGATATGGTGTCTTGTAACGTAGTTTCGTAGTTAGTTTCCATATCATTGTTTTGTAATTTTGTTGCATTTTCACTAACCCACGGGCGATGGGTACCCGCGGGCATAGGCATGGGTAAAAAGTTATACCCACTAGTGGGTGACGGGTGGGTGGTGGGTGAGAAAAAATCTATGTAGGTAGTGATGGGTTTGAGATACCCGTACCCATTAGCCACGAGTGCCATCCTTATTCTAAAGTCTACAACTTTACGCCACTACTCATATTTTTTGTGGATTTAGGTAAACATTTGGAAACGGATAAGGTTAAATCCTCATAATATCTAATAAGGGTTAATGTGTACGGGTTACGTAACTAGTAATTTCACAAAAGTATGCTTATTTTTTTTTAAATCTGAGCATTATTTAAGCATTTTAGTGTGAAAAATAGGACAAGTATGCATTCTAATTCCCATCCCCCACTTGAATTATACAACGTCCTCGTTGTATAGACAAAACATTAAAACGAGAATTAAAATAATTAGAATGAGAAACTCCCATGTTATTTTGCTCGGTAGATTCTCCAAGTTGAGTTTATGAGCAAGAATGTGTGTTGTAAATGCGTCTGTGTTCCAGCATGACTACAATCACACATAAGATTCTAGATGATCGGTACTTCACCAACTTCGTCAATTTCTTTTGAGCGAGGTCCTGTGCAAAATTATAGGAAAAACATGCAAAATCCTATCTTGGGTATCTACGGTTAATTTTAAATAAACTAAATAAACTGTACAGGAGACCAATACGTCATATCCATAAACTGGAATACGCTGTATTGAGAAACCTGTAAAAAGTATCTAATTACGGGTCAGTTTGTTGAATACGCTGTATTATATTCATGAATACGCCGTATTGACAGAACTAATAATAATGTTTAAAGTGCATAAAAATAAAGGACTGATAACGTCTAGACATTCAGTACGATGTATGGTATGGAGCGGATACGCCGTATTGATGTCTGGGAAGACAGACTCAATAAAAATAAATAACAATCCGGGTTGTCTCCCGGGAAGCACTTTTCTTTCAGCTAGTCTTTAAGTCAGACTTTTTCCTTCCAGCTTTTTTCACTCGGTGCGTGTCACCTTCCATCTGTTGTCCTTTTTCTAAAAACATTATTGGTAGATTTGAGACATACTATCTTCGTTTCTTTCCCAAGTATTATATTCACATCTTCTTACAGCAATGTATTCTTTGTTAGTAGCTAGTGAATATTTTATAGCTTCAACTTCTCGGCTTTGCATACCCTTTTATTAGGTTGCTCATCATCCTTATTGTCTTCTTTATGCTTTCATTGTCTCAGATCATTCACCATTTCAATGGTCTGTTTCGTCATGGGCTTTGAAGAATGAACTAGTAGCAGTGTTGAGGGGGTTTCCATAGTCAGATTTCTTCCATTCATTATTGTTTAGAATGCTGTCATTCATTCGTCTTTTATTCTATAGAAACTAAGTAATCTTTGAACTATATAAGAACTAGAGTGAGAAAGTGGAAGGAAGTATGTATTTCCAGGGCGAGGAAAGTAAACGGAAAGAATGCATTTAGTGTGTGAAAAATACAACCAACCAACCAACCTCTCCAAGGCATGGAGAGGTGTTTATATAGTACCTATGGCCGGCCATGGAAGGGCTTTGTGGGCTTTCCATGGGCCTTTTGGCCCTATTAGATTATAAATCATATATTGGGTAACTACCGGTGCTTTGACAACACTAGTATTGGAAGTGACGAGATACTTTTCGTGTTTTTCAACAATCTCCCCATAAGGGAGGTCACTCCAATTTACAAAAAATTAAACTAAGCATACTATGCTTCGACTTTAGTCTTGAGCTCGTAGTCTTTAACATCAATCATTAACTTGTGAATTAATGTAGTGATCATAGACTTTAGGTCTTGAGCTTATTCCATAGCTTCTCTTGAATGTGAGAATTTGATCTTGAACACCTTGAGATCATCAACCAAGCATAATCTCGTTTCGCCATCTTGTAAACTATGCCATCTTGTGAACTTGTGACTTCTAGACTGACATGCTCATACCTTTCTTGATACGCTATCTTGAAAAGCTTTAATAATGCATCTTTCTTGAGGTTCTTTAACTATAACACTTCGTCACTTCGAGAAAGACGTTCGTATCAGAGTGATGAAACTTCTTGAAATTCTTTACTTTAATACTTCGTTCAACTTCCAACAAAAGACGTACGGTATCAGAGTAGCGGAAGTCTTAAAACATATACTTGAGCTTTCATGTTGTCTTTATTTTTGTCGGTCGGGTATGAGCATGTGGCTATGAATCGTGACTCGTCCGGAATCAGCTGCACCAATCGTCGGGAGTACCTGCAGGTTTAGGTTAGTGACAATCAACATATATGGACGAGAGTGTCTTTGTGACTTCATCAAATATGGTTACAATAACCACGGTTCCCCGTTGATCAGTATAAATACTGCTTGTGATCAGGTATAATTCCGAAGAATCTCCTTGACAGGGTTTCGCAGCTGCACTAGCCGTTCTCATTATCGGAGCGTCTCAAAGCAGACAACACGGTATGAGTGAACCAGCAAGACGAAGTCTCACCGATTGAATAGAAAAATCAATTTGAAAATCAATCGACGTGTCACTTGCTAAAGTGGTTTTGTGACACATCGAGAGTGTTAATCATTTCAAAATTCATCATCAATCGTCAATTACATAACCTGGAACAAGTTTGATTCTTATAGAATCGCACCATCATTTCTTTCCAGTTGTCACAAGTTTGATTCATATAGAATCGCACAAGTCACCTACCATGAGCTTGTTTGATGTTGGCTCAAGCAGGATTTCCATCTTCATTGTGAATACTTAAGTATCACTCGGATGTTCTGGCAAAATCACAAGGATAATGCGTAGGACTCTTTATATATTTCTCGTTATTCACATTGTGTGAGATAGCAAGCATAATTTTGACAAGTGTCCTAATGAGATTTATGGATGATCTCTTTTGGCTCTAGACTCAATAGTGCACTTTGGTTTTAGTGATCGGAGGCTGGAGCAGACTGCCACCTTTTCAATATCAACTAACTCGGAGTGAGAAAGTTGATAGAAATGCGTGTAATCTCCGTGAGAAATGAAACAAGAGTCTGTTGAGAGACCTTGAGTGGCTAGGGAGGGTTGTGCATAGCGTCACTGGGTCCATGACTGTCTTCAATGTCAGACAACACCTTAGTGTTTCCGACAGTTTATGTATTGACCCAGTTTCTGCCTAAGTGTATGGAGGGCTTCTTTCTTTACACCCTTTATCCTTACATTTCTTTTTCATTCTTCAACCCCTTCAATGCTTACCGAGACTTCATAACTAACACCTTGTTGGGTTTGTTCCAGTGTTAGCTCCATCTCAGTCGGCATTATTCCTGATTCTCACTTTTTCTCCTTTTGTATCATACCTAAGGACTTCTACACTAACTAGTGGATATCCCTGGGTAGATCCCTCTGGTTCTGGCTGGATCATGGGATTTGAATACCTATGCCTAACCGCCTTATAACTCCATAAATTTAAGTACATGGTCGGTCTTTTAGGTATTTCATCACAATCCTTCCAAAATCATTGAAAAGTTTAATCAAAGTGTTTGATATAAATATCAAAAGATTTACACTTTGAGAGTTTTTCATCATCACTAAAAGCTCAATCTTAACATGTGCATCATATCGAAAGAGTTTGGCACATATGGGGTGAGCGAACACTTGAGATCTAAAAATCACATTATTATTAGTCATATATTTTAATCACATTTTTCTCCCCTTATCAAAAATGTTAAGTCTCTTGATATTTTGGATACCCGAAGATTAAAATTTATACACATGGGGAGAGAAATGTTTTGATTATTCACAAGCCATATTAGGAACATATTAATGCTTCCCCTTAATATTTGAGGGTATATAAGATAGTGCTGAGTATAATAATTTAAAATTTTTGAATTTACTAAGAAATTATTAAAAATTTTGTACTTGAGCACTCCTTATTATCACCATGAAGTCTACACTACATATATATAAATTCACAAGTTTTTATTATTTACGAGGTTTGACCTTATATATGAGAACAACATATGATAAATCATATGGTCCTTTCCCATAGTCGTAGGTCATCCTAGCACAATCTCCTACCAACAACATTCTTAAGTTCCCTTAAATTGTTCCATCAAGAGGTTGTTATTGATCTTTCTATGTCCAAGCACTCTTCAGCATTGCTTCAACTTTATTTCCAAGTTATGAAAGTCTTTGCTTCAAACTTTGAGGATGAAACAGATTCAGATACATATGTAACACGAGCTTGTATGGTTGGTGGTGTCGGTGTTGATGTTGTCTTAGCTCCCCCCTAAACTAGCAATCCTTTCTTTAGTAGATTCAGAACTTTCTTGCAAGCCTTATCAAGCACGTCTTATGTTAAACGTCAGAATCCGACAAGTACACATTAACCCCTTTTAAGAATTTTATACCGCAACACCAAAGTCAATTAAGTCCCGGATGAGCGCATTTCTCTCTTCAGGATAGTGATGATATGAATTGTAACTCCAAAGTCAACTAAGTCCCGGATGTAGACAATTAAGTCCTCTATATAGTCGAAATGATAACTACAAAGTTAATTAAGTCTCGGAAGTAGACATTTATTCCTACAGGATACTAACTAGCTAAAGGAATCATCATACCTATGTGTACCACTTTTATCAAATATTTCTACTTCTTTTAAGAATAAGCTTAAAGATTGACCGGTCAGGTAAAACATTAATTCAATCATTAAGAGCTTTTCTCACATTTTAAATAATTATTCTTCAAACACTTCCCTCTAGGGACTCAAATGATGCATACTAACTAATGACGAGATGTCTCTTTCACATGTTGATTAGAAATAGTGCACCAGAAAGCATTTATGAAGGCCTAAAATCAAAGAAGCTAACCTCAAAAGACAAGAAGCTAACCTTAAAAAAAGGCCCAAGGACACTATCAAGTATACATCTAC
The DNA here is from genome assembly GCA_026074375.1 of Tanacetum coccineum. Classification (NCBI taxonomy): domain Eukaryota; kingdom Viridiplantae; phylum Streptophyta; class Magnoliopsida; order Asterales; family Asteraceae; genus Tanacetum; species Tanacetum coccineum. The sequence continues at coordinate 35,957 of BQNB010046135.1, read as the reverse complement.
TCCTTCCCCCTTGCTGGTTTCGACACGTCAGAATCAGCAAAACCTTGTACGCACACATACTCGAGATCGTGTTTGAAGAATAAATAAGCTTAAATCTATTCCGTGAGAATCTACTTCAAGGCTTTTAAAACTATGAAAGTATTTCCAAACAGTCCTAAGTCTTTTACAACTATGAGGTGTTGGCAATATTGATCGAATGTAGTTTAAATCCTATACTCACTAAGTCTTATATTACAATAAGTCCCTAAAGTTTGTAACAAATGACATCTAAAGCCATTGTAGTTAAAATACATTAACTCCCCATCCGTCATTATAAAAACTTTATCCGTTTATTCCGTGACTTATTTTGAAAGACTGATTTAAAAGATTATTGGATGACACTTTCTCCCCTCTTAAATATTGACCCGTTTTCTATTTAAAGAGTTGTAGTCATAGTTTGAGTGGTTGAATTTGCTTTTAAATCTTTTTGTAAGATTCCTGAAGAGACTGATTCATTTTGAAAGATAACTTTTTACCAATAAAATAAGATTTCTCTTATTTTGACACATAAGTGCACTGACACGTACACTTATGGTATATAGAAAGCACGGGTTGTGTTGCAAAGTAAACACAAGCCTTTGCATGGTCATAAAGTAGACCATGCCCGAGAATAAATTCCTGTTATGAGGTCAAGTTTTCTTTTTGAAATACTTGCCTTTAAGATGATGACCGGGTTGCTATCTGAAATAATAGCAAGCCATTTGGCATGTTTTGAAAACATTTGGAACTTCTGCTCGAACTTCATTTACAGCCTCGTATCATTATTGAATGACATTTCTAAGACCGTAAATGTTATCGATTTTCAGAAGACATGCCATTATTACCTCTTTTTATATTTTTCTGATTTTTTTAATTTTTTCTTTGGTTTTAAAGATTTTATATTTTTGTATTTTGTTTTTATAAAAAATTTCTGAAAATGAAAAATCTTTTTGGTTTTTATGGTGTGTAATATTTATATACATATTATACAGGATATTTGAATAGGTACCACCACTATTCTTCAGCTTCATCTGCCAACTGTTTTAGTGTCTCAGGCGTAAAACTTCGCATTCCCAGCTTGTTGATAAGAAATTCAATTCTTTCTCTGCATAGGGCTTTAGTGAAGATGTCCGCTAGTTGATACTCCGTGTTGACAAAGTAAAGCTCTACCACTCCATTCTCCACTTGCTCTTTGATGAAGTGGAATCTGATGTCAATATGCTTTGATCGAGAATGTTGAACATTGTTGCAGCATAAGGCAATAGCGCTTTTGTTATCACAGTACATTGGAATTTTATTGAATCCAAGGCCATAGTCGGTAAGCTGTGATCTCATCTAAAGGATTTGAGCACAACAGCCAGACATGGCAATATATTCAGCTTTCGTACTAGATATCACAACGCTTTTCTGCCTTTTTGATGACCAGCTAACAAGTCTGTCTCCCAATAATTGCATACATCCAGAAGTACTTCGTCTAGTATCTTGGCAACCCGCGTGATCAGTGTCTGCATAAGCTGTTAGAGCAATAGAAGAATCCTTTGGATACCAGAGTCCCCGATTTACGGTTCCTCGTAGGTATTTAAAGATCCTTTTTATAGCATGGAGGTGCTTTTCGGTGGGGGCTTTGTATGATACGGGCACACATGCTTAACAAATGTAAGGTCTGGTTTCTATTGGCTGTAAGATACATAAGGGTGCCAATCATTCTATGATAATGTGTAGGATCCACAGCTTTCCCTAGTGTATCTTCATCCAGTTTGGATTTCTCTACCATGGGAGTATCCATAGGGTCACTAGATTCCATACCATATTTTCTCAAAGATTCTAGAGCATATTTAGACTGGTTTATAAAGATGCCTTTGGGACTTTGTGAAATCTGTAGTCTTAGAAAAAAATGATATTTTGCCCATCATCGACATCTTAAACTTAGAACACATTATTTTTGAAAATTGATCACATAGTTCAGGTGTAGTAGACAAAAGATAATATCATCAACATAAATTTGTACTAGGAGAATATCTTTGCCTTATCTTCTGATGAATAATGTGGGATCCACAGTCCCTTTAGAGAATTCCTGAGAGAGTAGAAACTTCGACAATAGATCGTACCACGTGCGAGGAGCTTGTTTCAACCCATAGAGAGCCTTCTTAAGCTTATACACATGATTCAGATTGTCTTAATCCACAAACCCGTCCAGTTGGCTGACATAAACTTCTTCGCATAGAATGCTGTTCAAGAATACCGTCTTAACATCCATTTGGTAGACGATCATATTCATGTGAGCAGTATATGCGAGGAATATTCGAATAGCATCAAGTCTAGCCACTGGAGCAAAGGATTCCTCAAAATTAATCCCTTTCTTAGACGGTAACTACGATAGCATAAATGAGCCTTGTTCTTTGGAATTCCTCCTAATTCATCAAGTTTCACCTTGTAGATCCATTTTAAAGTAATAACCATCACCTTATCTGGATGAGGAACTAGTTCCCAGACTTTAAGACATTTAAATTCATGTAGCTCCTCTTGCATTGCTTCAATCCAACATGCTTGAGTTAATGCGTCTTTATAGTTCTTTGGTTCAACTGATGTGAGAAAGGCATCGTAGTAACAAAATAAAGCTTGTTCATAGAGTTGGAGTCTTGTGGAAACAGGTCTTTCAAGTTCACCGATGATGTTTTCTAAAGGATGATCCTTTGTCCATTTGGTAACGTGTTTAGAGTTTAGAGCAGCAGATTGCACAACAGTAGGAATAACATCCGAAGAAGAAGATGCTTCAAAATCATTTTCTAGAATTAGAATACCAAAGAACGGATCGTCATTCATGTGTGCAACATCTAAGTCATGATTGTCTTCTTCAACATCGTTAGGAATGACAGGAGATTGAGTTTTGGGTGTTGTTTATGAGTTACTAGGTGATGGTGCATCTTGATCAACAGTTGTTGAGGAAGGTGAACCAGTTGATGCAGCGGGTTCTGGAGCTACTACTTCAGCAATTGGAGCAATGAATTCAGGGGCTGGGCTATCAACACTTGATGGACAGTTGAGTATTCATCAACAACGATTGAAACAAAGTTACAACAACTTCTTGAACGGTGATACAAACGGTGTTGAAGCAGGAGGGTTTGGCTTGAGTCTTGAACTGATTATTGCAGGGAGTCATTATCCATGAAGCGCGGGTCCTGAATGCTGTGTTTAAAAAGCCATCAGATTTGCTTATCCAAAATCTTACATTGATTTGTTCTCAAATTGATTCGTATGGTACGTCAGTTGTAAATTTGAAATGCATTCTATGTGGGTGCATAGCCATGGAAAATTCCAATATCAGCCTTTGGTTGTAACTTACCTAAGTTCTTACTATCATTTGTCGGATGACAGAGTGCACCAAATACATGGAAAAATGATAAATTGGGAAGTTTGTCATGTAAAAGCTCATATGGTGTGGGGGGGGGGTTTTTTTGCAGTGTCAAAAGACGTGTGATGGAACGATTTTGGGTATAACATGTGGTAGCAACGACTTCTTCCCATAAGAATAACAGAGCTTTTGAATAAATCAACATTGTGCGGGCTGTGTAACACCCCCAAATTGGGCCACAACAGAATGTGATGTTCTGGGGGTATTACTTCATAGATTAATAGCACAAGAAATGAGAACGACCTCTATAAGAAAGGGGTTTTTTTCGTTTGGAAAACTGATACATTTGGATTTCATAATCGGTTTAGTTACAAAAGTCCATAGCTTAACTTGTTTAACTTAAAAAGTAAAGATTTCACAACATGTCAATTACCCAAAATTAATGCATATAAAATCTTTATGGATAATATGACTTCAAAGACGACATCCAATGTATCCTTGGACTTGCACACTTATTAACTGAGAAAACATGTTTAAACTGTCAACAATAATGTTGGTGAATTTATAGGTTTATAAATTTAATGAAGCGGATAGCAAGATTTCCCTGTAATAAAGTAACGAATACAATATCACAAAAATATATTACGAAATGCACTAAGCTCATGACACCGAAGCTAAACAATGTATGTATATCAAAGTACATATGGAATGATGGTGCCTATGTAGATGTTCAACCCGTAACCTCTATGATTTCAAATGGTTTAACATTCGTCGTTTCCGACCACCGGTAAACTTAGAAGTGGCTACTTGCCCGAACGGGGATTGTTACTACCAAATAGATCTATTTCATAACATTCACGCTCCATAATGAAATTAACAATTACTTTATGCAAATTGATAGTCATGTATATCATAACATGTATATCAATCATGAATGCATCTAGTCTTAACCAACTAATGCAACAAGTAGTGTATGTATGTATGTCCAGTGAAAATCCCTTTGTATGTATGCAATGTTTGAAAACGGTTATAGACCAGCAAAACATTTGACCTGGTTCTCTATAATGATAACGGAATAGCAAGGTAGTGGCACGAAAAACGATGCAAAAGACTTTATCCGCAACCTATGGAAAAATAATACGTATTTACTAAACAAAAAAATAATAAGCTAAATACTTGCAATCTCGTCCCTAGTGTGTGCTTGAGCTCTATTTAAAATAACGATGTTTGAAAACAATTTATCGTGTTAAAATGATCAACTTTATTGGGTCAACGTGGTCAAAATATAAGTACGCAATTTACGACTTTGGACATTTTGGAAACTAGGTCACCTATACTCTAGAACACTAGTTTAGATTAGCCCCTGGTTTAGTCTCTAAGTGTGTCAAATAATTAGACGAAACGTTGACGTTTAACTAATTGAGTAAGTAAAATTTAGTTTTAATATTTGACGACTTGGAGTTTTAAAATTTAATAAGGAATTCGTTAGTTAACGATAATTGTAACACCCCCAAATTGGGTCGCAGCGAAATAAGAGTCCGGGGCGTGTTACTTCATAGATCAATAACACAAGATATATATAGAACGATCAAAAAGTCGTTTAAAACCGATACATTAGATTTAACAAAGTATTTGTTACATAAGCCCGAAGCTTCACTTGTTTCATTGTTATTATTACAAAGATACTGGTTCACAACACATGAGTTTCCCAAAACATAATGCAACCATATCTTTAGCATGACATCCCAAAACAAAATCACCAATGTATCCTTGGCACCTTATGCTTACTGATCTCCTGAAAAACATTGCTTTAAAACGTCAACAATAATGTTGGTGAATTCATAGGTTTGATAAATCGTATATTGTAGGACCACAAGATTTCCCAAGTGTATGATAATGCAACAGATGCAAACATCATATAAATGTAATTACGTTGCCCTAAGCTCATGACACTGAAGCTCGACATAAATGAATACCATATAAATGGCCTACATTGCCCGTGATGATGTTCTAACCCGCAACATCCTATGTTCGACATGGTATACGTTCGTTTGCCCAGTGATAGCTAATCACCCGAACGGGGATGTCAATCCTAATAGATCTATTCATAACATTCGCGCTCATAATCCAGTAACTGACAGTTCATGATAATGGGCTCAACTAGGGTTATCGCTACTTAGGCAACACGTAATCATAATGTAAAACTTATCCACTTATGTCCAATTATAAAACAGTGCATGTTTCTCACCCCAAAAACTTATAAAACAAATCATGTAAAACGTGGGGCTATGAACTCACCTTGAGTGAGCGAATATCAAGTATATCACAAATAATGCGTCACGCAAATCGTCAGATGCAACCTATTTAATTTAAGGTCGTATAAGTACTAATCACATTGGGTAACTACTACCATATATAATTCTATATAGCTAATCACCATCTAATTGTTTTAGTGAAATCATATTTATAAAGTTAAAACGTTTATAAATATACCTTTGGTAAAAATGACATAACTTTCACGTTTCAAGTCCGTTTCTTTGACGTTTCTTATGGCCCAAACGCTTTTCGTATTAGGACGATTATCATAATTTGACATTTCATATTTTTGATCCCTGAAGAACACACTTTGCTAATCCACCAGTTATAAAGTTATTTTTATAGTTTTAGTTATCGTAAAACCCGTAAACGTCGTATTTTATTCGTTATAGCTCCGTTTTTAGCGATTCTTTCGAGCACGTTCTCGTAATTGAAAGTTATAATGATTTATGAGGTTTAAAAAAATAAAAGTTTCTGTCATGAATAGTAACTTTTATAAAAATAGTTTTATAAAAGTATTAATTGTTGTAAACTCGCAAAATTCATAACTCATTCGTTATTAATTGAAAATTTTCGTTTCTTATCATTTTGGAATCCTAAAAATATATGTAATTTGTTAAAAATACTAAACTTGCTGTTTTATATAATTTTTATAAATTGTTTTATAAAAATTCTTTTATAAATCCGTTTATTTATCGTATAACTTGTTTTTACCGTAACTTTTTCGTTATTTATCCGTTTTTCAAGTTTCTTAGCTTTTTGGAATCGTCATGAGACGTACTATTTTATAAAAATATAAAGTGGATATGTTTATTTTCGAATTTTGGACAAAAAGTTTGAATGGCTTTGCTAAGTCCATAACTAACCTTATTTTTATACTTTCCCACTTTTGTAATCTACCACAAGTCTTATTTATCTTATATGTTATATATCATACATATATTAAAGTCCATAGTTCCATATATTGTCCATTTGTCCAAATTTATAAGTCCATAATAATACTTATAAACCATAACTTTCATAAGTAACCTTAAATCACTAGTTTTATACATAACCATTTTTACCACAATAACCATGAGGTACAAGCTTCCATCCTTTTACAACCTTATGTTAGTGTCCATATAACAATAACTAAAAACCATAAACAAGATTACATGCCATTTGCATACTTTACTTACAACAGGATTAAAAAAACCTTTATAACCCTAATCTGTATTTTATCCATTTTTTACACCAAAACAACATGGTAAACCATCCTTTTACATTCATTTTAATATGATCTCATTAACATCATAACATGTTTAAAAGTGAACAAATCCATAACTACAAGTAAGAATCCCTTTTACATGTTAAAAAGTCCTAAATGGTGATTTTTCTATATAAAACATCATATGCATATAAAAATCATGAAAATGAAAAGATAAAGGTTTTAGATAACCTTAGTGATGGATGATGATGATGAGAATTATGTGCTAAACCCTTATTTAGCCTTAAAACCAAAGCTAGCAACAATAGAAACCCTAGATTTCTAACTAAAACCCTAGCTTCCCTTATCTTGATAACTACTTGCAAATGGTTAGCCAATGCTTGGAAACATCTTAGAATATCTTAGGAATGATGTATGTAGAGTATGTATAGGTGGTAGAAAATTTGGTATGGATTTATTACAAAGGGTGTTTGAGCCGTGTCCTTTAGGGAGCCAAAAAGAGAGGTTTGTGATTTTGTTAAGTATTTCTATCCTATGTGTTATCTCTCTTGAATACTTATACATATAAGAGTTAGATGGTCAAAAATTTGCAATAGTTAGTTAAAGAACAATTAGGGTTCTAGGAGAGTTGGAGGTCAAAGAAACAAAGTCTGCTAGGTTTAATGGTATAGAGAATGTACAAGCCAATGTATGAAAATTGTGGCTCTATGAACTCTTATTGTTGTTGTTGTGCAGGATAGGGGGGAAGGGTCTAGAAACCTTTTGTTATATATACACAATATCTAGTAGAATGAATAATAACTAGTTTTACAACTTGTAGTTTGTCATAAAAGCTTTTACTTGCAAAGTTAATTTGTGAATTGATTTATTTTAATTATGTACAAGTGTAAAGTAATAATTAAACTTGGGTAATTTAAAATTAATACTTTGAGTGCTAGATACAATCGTGGGTATTTTTGAAGCGTAGATTAATTAACGTGGTTCTGGGTATGCCTAAACGCAATTTATCGCGAAACGATACCCTTTACATATCCGATAAAAACAAAAATGAGCAAACATGACCATAATTATTCTCAAAATAAAATTATTTAATACATGATGTGATGGTAAACCGCTTAAATGTTTGATGCCCGATTTACATTGAGACGCAAATTTATTTTAGCCTACGCGTGATTTACAGCTTAACATTTACGTATTTAAAACAAATACACGTATCAATACAAAAGATGAAAGTAAGATTTTAAATCGACGTCATCACAATAGTCTATGAAAACACAGGAGGTACTTATACTCTCTATAGCATAGATGGCGAGTTACTCAATTATGTGAATTGCATGAATTCCTCGTGTGAATAACCTATATGCTTAATGTTCAAAAACTAGCAAATCAAAAAGAAACATAGTCAATAGTCACGAAACCTAAAAAGGTAAGGTTCAAAGAAAGACTTGCTTCACCTAAGCCTAGGAAACCTAGAACTTGCCTTAGGTGGTCACCAACTCGAAGAATGTTTGACTTTAAAGGAAAAATAATTACATCTAGTGAATCTGAGTGTCAATCTGACTGATCTAAAGGTGATAATGCATGTATTTCTAACCCTTAGGAACTGACAAGAAATCGGTTTCCAAATTCTACTTTTTCTTTGGCACGTCAGCCAAAATTAGTTTATGTGCGATCGCATAGGATGCTCAAAGCAATACGAGAAATCTAAAGCTTCTATAATTTTGTCTGGAAGTTCATGGAACCGTCTGCTTTGGAAAGATCATGTTGCTGCAAATCAGGGTAGGTGATCTTCAATGGGGAACTATATTGATCGCTAGTGTTTACTTCGTTGAAGCTTGGGTCATACTTGTTTTTGGTTAGACAGTTTGTGATTCAGATCTCAGGTCGCTTTCAGAAGGAACACCTTTTCCATCAGAAATCTTGAAGGATTTGAGTTGTTGAAAGGAAATCGTAACAACAAATCTTACACCTCAATCTCCCTGAAACTGGCCTATGCAACTCCAATTTGCCTCATGAATGTGCTACTCTACCAAGTCTTGGTTATGCATCACGACTATCCACCTAATTTCAACACCATAAATGACCTTGCTAAAAAATGATATCGTCCCCGGTCTTCCTAATTCAAATAATCTAAAGAACATCTTTGTCCCTCATGTAAGCAAGGAAAAAGAAAAAAGGCATCTCACCCACCCAAACCAGTTCCAAATTCTAAGCAGAGGTTACACCTTCTTCATATGGATTTGTGTGGTCTGATAAGAGTCGAAATTATCAATGGAAAATAGTATGTTCTGGTGATAGTGGATGACTTCTCTCGTTACACTTAGGTACACTTTCTCAGATCAAAAGATGAAGCACCAGTCATCATTGTAAGAACTGACAACGACACAAAATTCAAGAATTAAGTGCTTCAAGAATACTTTAATAGTGTTGGCATCTCTTACCAAGCATCTTCTATCAGAACACCTCAACAAAATAGAGTCGTGGAACTCAGAAACCGAACGCTAGTGGAGGCTGCTAGAACAATGTTGATTTCCTCTCGTACACCGTTATTCTTATGGGCTGAAGCAATTGTTACTGCGTGCTATACTCAAAACCGCTCCATCATTCACCGTCGTTTCAACAAAACACAATACGAGCTTATCAACGGCAAAAAACTGGATGTTTCATTTCTACATGTATTCGAGGCTCTCTGTTATCCTAAGAATGACCGTGAGGATATTGGGAAGCTTGGTTCAAAAGGTGATATTGGCTTCTTTATTGGTTATTCTGCTAATTTATGTGCTTACAGAGTTTACAACCGAAGGACAAAGAAGATTATGGAGACAATGAATGTGACATTTGATGAACTTTTAGCAATGGCTTTTGAACAAAGCAGTTCAAAACCCAGGCTTCAAGGAATGACTTCTGGACAAATCAGTTCAGGACTCGATCTTACTTATGCTCCGTCAACAATAACATCTCAAAAACCAACTGAACGTGAATTGGATTTACTGTTTGAAGCTATGTATGATGATTATATTGGTGGTCAACCATGAGATGCTACAAGAACTACGTAGGCTGATCAAGCACCTCAAGTTCTTCAGACTCTAACGGCATCTACAACAACAGCAAACACCGCACCGACACCAACAAATTCATCCTCTCAAGCTTCATATATTCCAAACACTTCACAGGATGTTGACGAGCTACCATGACAACAACATGTTCAACAACAAGACACTCAAGCTCCACTCCGACCCAAAACAACTAATGATAATGTTCTGAATGCTATGCTCGATTGAAATACGTTTGTAAATCCATTTGCTCCACTATCCCCAATGATGTTGAATCATCATCTTCACAATATGTGGATCCATCAAACATGGATATGTTTTATCAACCTTACCCTCATGAATATCTATGGACTAAGGATCACCCTCTAGAACAAGTGATAGGAGAACCCTCATGACTAGTTTTGACAAAAATCAATTACGAACAGATGGTGATATGTGAATCTACGCACTGACAGTGAGCATTATGGAACCAAGAAATATCAAAGAGGCTAGAAGCGACCCCCGTATGGATTACTCAATGCAAGAAAGCTTCCTCTACTTCAAAAGGCTTTATGTATGGGTGGTAGTTCCCTGCTCCAGGGAGTAACATAAAATCCCTTACCTTTGAAATGGGCTATTCTAGACAAGCATGATGAAGAGAACATGGTCATCCAAAACAAGACTCGTTTGGTTATGTGTAACACCCCCAAAGATGGGTCGCAGCGGAATAATGTATCCGGGAGCGTTACTTCATAATAACATTGCACAAGACATGAGAACGACCACTAATTAAGTTGTTTAAAAATGATACATTAGATTTATTAAAATGCTTGATACAAAAGCACCATGCTTTAACTTGTTCATCCTTAAAAATGTGAAGATTTTACTTCATGAATAATATCCCTAAAATACAATGTACTTGAATCTTTATAGCCATGATTCCAAAAATATAGACCACCAATGTATCCTTGTACTTTGTAATCCTGAGAAAAACATGCTTAAAACGGTCAACATAAAGTTGGTGAATTCATAGATTTATATTTGTATAAAACAGAACCGCAAGATTTCCCCCGTGATAATACATTAAATGTAAGAATCACAAAAATGACATTACGTGTTCCTTAGCCCATGACACTAAAGCTCGACATAAATGAATACCATATAAATGGCCTACATTGCCCATATTGATGTTCTAACCCAGAACACCCCAAATCCGCCATGTTATACTTCATTCCCTGATAGCTATCAACCCCAAACGGAGCTCACCCACCCCCCCCCCCCCCAATAGAATCTATTTTATAAACATCCCGCTCACCCTCCAAGTGATTTACATTCAGGTACGGGCACATTGGGTTATCGCTACTTAGGCAAACACGTAATCAATATAAAATATCCACTTGCGTCCATTTATTAAAACAAAGCATATTCTCACCCCAAAAATATATGTAAAACCAGTAAAACACGGGGCTATGAACTCACCTTGAGTGAGCGTATGTCAAGTATATCACAGATAATGCGTCACGTAAATCATCAGATGCAACCTATTTAATTTAAGGCCGTAAAGTACGTAAGCATATAATAACATCTACTAATACAACTCTCTACATAACTTCGATCACCATCTAATCGTATAGGTAAAATTGGGTTTAATAAGTTAAAACGTTTATAATTTCCGTTTTAGTAAAACTGGCGTAACTTTCGCGTTTCAAGTCCGTTTGAGGTGTTTCTTGCGCCTCACTTTTCGTATTAAGACGAGTTATCAAAATTTGACATTTTCATATTTCATGTCCTCTGGTGAACAGTACTTTTTACTGTTCACACCAGTTTATAAAATTATTTGAAAAGGGCTAGGAGCTAATTATTGCATTTTTAACCGTTACACTTTATTTTTGGAATTAATAAGTATCGAAACAAGTCTTTAAGAGCCTTCGGGTATATGACTTAAATAAAATATTGAGATACAAAATTGGGAATAAGGGAGGAAAAGTAAGTACACAATTAGCTTTTATGAGTAGTATTAGCATCATAACTTGTATTTTACAATTATCTTGTTTTTAAGCTTCGCTTGGAGAGGTGAAAGTCGGGGACGATGAATTTATCCATTGGGACACTTTTTGTGCTTTTTGTTCCATGATCCTAAAAGTTATCAATGAATAATGAAAGTAATACATTATGTCACACATGAATAAGTTGTAAGTTAGAAATTATGAAAATCATAAAAAAAAATTAAACAAAAAAAAGGTGAAACGGGGGTGCGTGCGAATTAAATGATTTTTGAATCTTTTAATGGACCTTTTCTGTTCTTGTTTGATTGTGAGGAGGATATAATTTAAAGGGGATAAAAATTTTTACTTCCGGGTTTGTTTTATCTACATTGCGTGTGGGACCAGCAATGGTTTAGTGTGGGGGAATTTGGTATTCGCTAAAATACACATCTTTTATACCACATAAAACACTATTAATTAGACTAAAAATACTAAAATACGCTTAATTATATTGCAAATATGTTTGTTTGGTATTTTTTATGTCTTGCAGGTAAAAGAATTGAAAACGGTGCAAAAGCGGGAATTATCGGGCTCAAAATGGTCAAGTTTAATTATTACTCAAAGTCAAAGTGAAGTCGTGAAAAAAAATTCCCGAGCATACCAGTGGAAAGAGCGCGAGAATACGAGTCCAACGGTGCCTTCGATGCTTAATGGGCCAGCCCGTAAGTCCTTGAATACATAACACCGTTAGTCCTTTAACACTTAAGGACTAACGGTCGTTATGTTTAAATAACCAAAACCCTTTTATATTTACCTTAGCCCAAAACCAAAACCTGTGGCCCAATTTTTTTTATAAAAACCCAGGTCAACCCTCGTTTCACCGGGTCAAATAACAATATATATAAAAAGAAAAGGGCGTGAAAAAAAACTAGGTTTACTGTTCACGTTCTTCCCCAATTATTTACCCCATCCAATTACCCTCCTTTACTGAGTAATTAAACCATCCCTTCTAGAGAGCAAAAAAAAAAAAAAAAATTGTGGGGAAACCATTCCCAGACACTTCAGGTGTCCACGATTGCCAATGCCCAACGTTTCTCATTTGCTATAAGGACGTGGAAGACATTAGACGGCTGAGATCAAATTGATTGAAAGGTGGTTATGGATTAAAGGTTGAGATCCAAGAGAGAAAGGGAGCAAAAGGCTGAGGAGCGTCTCTTGGACCTAGAACATTCCTTCGCTAGCTATAAATAGAAGAGAAGATCACTCAGAGCAAAATATCTAGGAGTAGGGTAGTTTTAGAGTAGTATAGATTAGCTTATTTCAGCTTATTCAACTTTTCTAAATGTAATCTTCCTTTTAAGCCATGTAATCATTTTCTTATTAATGAAATTGCATTTTTACTTAAAAATTATGTTTCTACTTTTATGAATTCTGCTAAATAAGGTCATAAGCTCTTAATAAGCTCTCTTTGTTACTCTTAAGCTAGATTTAATCCAGTTAAGCCTTTAAGCTTAACTAAGCTAGATTCATTCAAAATTCACTCTCAAATAAGACCTCAGCTTGAATTATGGATGATAAGACAATACGGGATGGGCTTATGGACCTTACTAGCTTATCATTTGATAATCTGGAGCTAGTTGATTAGCTTTTTGAGCAAATTTTCATCCCTATTTGGTGCAAGGGATAAGGTACATTTCATTTCTCACTTTATAGCTTAATTCTGCACTTTTTCTTTAATTCAGCTTTATGTTTTCTTATTACTGCTTAGATTAACTTGTTATTGCTTATTTTAGTCATTTCATGCTTGGTGTGTTTAAATTTTAGTATTAATCTTAGTTTTCTAGCTTTTAGTATAAAACAGTTAAAAAAAACCAAAAATATTAGCGTAGTATAGCAGCTTATTGTTCTAGCTTATTAGTTTGTTTAAATCTGCTTATTAGGTCTTATTTTAGCTTATTAATATCTGGTATTAGGAGTTTTAGCTTTAAATATTAACTTTATAAGCTTAAAATGAACTTTAAGGATTTAAGGGGGTGTTTGGGACAAGCAGTACTAACTCAGGTTAGTACTGCTTGAGTCCATTTGACTCTTTAAATTGTTTCTAGATTTCATTTTTAGGCTTATAAGATAGGATTTGAGGGCTTAGTTTGGTTGAATCAAGCTTTCATAGGTTTGTAGATAGTTAAGTTTGAATCTGTGGTCATATAATCTAGTTTAAGTGCATTTTAAGCTCAAATCAGCTCTAGTTGTTTTCATTGCTCTCTTAGCCTTTGCTTTGATGTTTTTAAGTTGTAGAATCAAGTTCCTTAGGATGTGCTTATAGGTTTTAAGTGTTGGTCTCTGTGTGAGCACACTGCATCAGCAACAAAAATAGACAAATAGCCATTTTAAAGCTAAAAATTCAGCAAGCAAAAGTAGTTTTTAGCTTTTGATTTTCATAGTACAAGTAGATTTTAGGACAAATTAGTTATATTAAGGCTTATTTTAGTTTAAAAAGCTTATTTGAATATCTGTTTTTGATCTGCAATTTAGCTTTTTGTCTTTTCATTCTAAAACCAAAAGTAAGGTAAACTGCATAAGCATCTTTTTCATTAAGCTTTTTTATTAAGCATTTGATTTTCAAAATACTTTTCAAAAGTTGTTTTAAGTAGATTATTGGCCAGTCTTTAAGCTGGTATAAGCTAGTTTTTCATAAGGTTCCATTAGCTTATTAAAAATTAAGCTCAAAGTTGCCCTTTAAGGCTCTTTGGTTTCCAATTTTAGTATTAGTGCTTAATTTGACTTTTCAGCTTAATGCTTATTATTTTTGCTCAAATCTTGTTTCATTTTTTATTAGGTTAGTTTGAGTATAATGGTAGCTTAATACTTAGGTTATTAGCTATTTTAACTATTTGTTTTCTTAAATTTTGATTTATAAAAGCCAAACAAGTTGAAGTGTATTCTGTCATCAAATATAACTGGTTTCGAGCTTATTCATAAGTTTTCACAAAAAATTTCTTTTATAAAAAATGTTCCTTATAAGCGGTTTTATAACTTTGCTTTTTAAAGTTTTTGCAAAAAAATAAAAAGGGAAGAGTGGAAATCCAGAGTGAGCAAGGCTCGAACCCTAGACCTTAACCCTCCTCAACCTTTATAAACACCTCAACACACACACCACTAACCAACTCGCCCTTGGGACTTTTATGTCCAAGTTTGCAAACAAATTGAATTTAACCTCTTTTTGGCTTATTATTTCTATAAGCACTTCGTGTGCTTTTAAGCTTTTTTCTGGTTTATTTGTTTAAGTTCACGTTGAGCTTTTATTTTTCTTGCATTCTTCACAGTTCAAGGTATTTTAATAATTTTTCTTAGATTTTTAAATTTAAGTTTAGAATTTTTCTTGAATTAATTTAGTTTAAAACTTTAAAAAATCATAAAAAATAGAAAAATAATCAAAAAAATAAAATTCTTTTTTATAAAATTTTCTTTTATCATATTTTAGGCTTAGGATTTAAATTTACTTCCGTAGGGTTAAAAATTTAGAATTTTACTTTTTAAAGAACATGATTTGATTCCCGCTCTTGTTTTCTTCGTTTTTTTTACTTTACGCACCCACGATTTAGGATTTCCTTAGCTTTTCCTTACAAGTTAGTAATTAGGATTAGGAAAAGTTTTAAAAAAATCATTTTAGGTTTAATTTTAGATAATTTAGATTTTAATTGTCGCGTTTCTTTAATTCCCGTTTACGTTTTAATGCTTACGTGTTTAATTTTCATTTCTTGTTTACCTGTTTTCGTGCATTTATCTACTTGTCATTTATATTTAGTAGGATTTAGAAAACCCAAATCAAAAATCTTTAAAACCATTCAAAACGCGCGATCACGAACTTAACCGATTCTCAATTCGCACTTCGTCGAGGGAAAACGACCTGGGAGGTTTTTGAGACAACTTTGGTTAAAAGTTTGTTTCTTGAACCCGACGGAAAATACTTACTATACTATAATTGTCCTATCCTTATACTATATATCTACGTATAGCGTATTCGGAGACGGATCAATGATATAGGGTATGGATCTTTTAACTTTCACCAAAAGTAATAAACCAACAAGGCAGCTGAGTCACACATACATGGCCGTAATGACGGAATAGAAATGCATGACTCGATCACATCCTCATTCAAGTAAAACCCAAGGTTAATGATTAAGAAAGGGAAATAAATTGTTATTAAATAAAAATTACAAAACAAATAGACTAAGTCCAAACAAATTAGGTACAAGTTGCTAGACACTTTTTCCTGACTGTTACCATGATAAAGACACAACTATATACACAAACGTCTTGATCATAGATCAAAAACAATAACCTAAGTTGGCATTCCCGTAACGGTCAACTCTCAATCATCCCATACTTTACATATTTTTACAAAACTAGTGGAGATATATACCAATTTATACAAAACTTTACATCGCTGATTTATAACCATCCATCAACGAATAATTGATCCTTCAAATAATACCATCGGTTTAAGCTTTAACGAACCGACTATCTTCAAACTTTCCTCCTTTTTTTGTTGCAATTTCTGATTTTTTAGATTTTTTTTCTTTTTTTTCACTTTTTTTATACTACAAATCTCGGTGTAATTTCACCATCTTCACGA
Organism: Tanacetum coccineum; assembly: GCA_026074375.1. NCBI lineage: Eukaryota > Viridiplantae > Streptophyta > Magnoliopsida > Asterales > Asteraceae > Tanacetum > Tanacetum coccineum. The sequence goes on along the minus strand of BQNB010046135.1, from coordinate 19,411 downwards.
TCATAATAACTCCGGATAATTTTTCCATAATTCTTCATTCTTTCGGACATACCAATAATTGTGATGCTAGTAAAAATATACGAGTTTTGACTTTTTTTACATTCCCATTGCATTGAGCAAATTCCGACCTAACCATGAGTAGAAAAATAAACACGTGCCCAATTGTATTATGCAATTTTACCGATCATACCAGAGATAGAAAATGACACAAGACATAGGAAATACATTACTTTACACAAAAGCAACTAGCAAACGATTAAGGGAATTAATCTAATAGGGTAGGCTAAGGTGTAAAGGTGTAACGAAACAAATAGTTGGTATTATCCTAAAGGATTGGCTCTACAGGTTTTTCTAGGGTTATCTTACTCTTAAAATGAGAGTAAACAAAGGGTTTATACGGGGTTAACTAACCAGTGTAGTTAGTTAATAATACAACATATAAAGGATTTTTTGGTGTAATCCTAAAAATTTACCAATTTAAACAAGTTACTCCATCTAAATCCATAGTACTCAATATTGTGGTCTTGAATAGATATATCAAGCCAAGTTCTAAAGTCTACTACATCACCGGCACACTCATATTTTTGTGGGATTTGGGTAAACATTTAGAAACAGATAAGGCTAAATCCTCACAATATTTAATAAGGGTTATGTGTGCAGGTTATATAACCAGTAATTTCACAAAAGTATGTTTGAATTTTTTTTAAATTTAAGCATTTTAATGTGAAAAGTAGAACAAGTATTGTTGTAATTCCCATCCCCTCACTTAAATTATACAATGTCCTCGTGTATAGATAAAACATTAAAAAGGTGAAATTTAAAAGAATTAGAACGAGAAACTCCCCTGATGTTTTGCTCGGTAGATTCTCCAAGTTGAGTTTATGAGCAAGAATGTGTGTTGTAAATGCGTCTGGATTCCAGCATGACTACAACACACATAGGATTCCAAATGATCGATCCTTCACCAACTTTGTTGATTTCTTTTCCAGAAGGTTCCTGTATTGGTTATAAGAAAACAAGTGCAACTCTATCTCCGTGTATTCGTTGATTATACTCGAAATAAAAACCTAAAACTATACAAGAAGTCGATACGCCGTATCCATACCCCAGGATATGCTGTATTTATCCCTGTAGAAAACAATCCTAAATACGGGTCAGTCGCCTAATACGTTGTATTCATTTAACAAATACGCCGTATCGACAAATCTGACAATAAAGTTTAAAAAGTGCAGAAAAGTAAAGACTGGATAACGTCCAGATAGTCAATACGCCGTATCCATAGGGTTTGGATATGCCGTATAAACAGTCTGGGAAGACAGACTTGATAAGAAAATTGAAAATACATTCCGGGTTGTCTCCCGGCAAGCATTTTTGTTTACAGAAAAGTCTTTAAGTTAGACTTGCCCCAATTTAATCCCATCCTTATAAAACAACTTGGGGTCGAACGGGATGCCAAACGGCACATGTAAATTCTTAATAAGATTCAATCGCATCATGTTGTTAAGATAATTCTAAGCCACGATATTAACATTTAATTCCTTGATAAAAGTTTCAGTTTTAAAAATTTTATTAGATGTATCATGACTTGTTTCCAAAAGCTTATTTGACCCATGTGCATAGGCACCATCATCGGTATTTATTACATTACCCCTCGAAGACTGTTTAATATCGATTTTATCATCATCATTGTCCTTATCCGATTTTGAATCATCGGGATAAATTACGTTAAAAGGAAATAGATCATTAAAGTATAAAATGTTTTGTTCCTCTTCATCACATTCGGACAATGATGTTTCATCTTTCAAATTAAATTCATCGATATGTTGAGGACTTACAGTAGGTTCAGTTAAGAAATCTAATTTAGACGTTAGAGCATCATTGTAAACAATGGCTGGAAATTCTTTCTCAAAATCTTTAAAGTAGTCTAAATCATCAAAATAACTGACCGTAGGCTCGGGTGACGGAAACGAAGGCATATTGACTTTATCATTATCATTTTCCGAATCCGTTTTCAAATCGTCGACATAAATTATTTTATAGGAAAATGAATTTTTGTCATAAATTACCGTGTAATCTTCATCGGATTTGTCAAACGATATTCTAAAGTCAATTTTATTTTCGTTAAAAGGACTTACCGTGGGTTCACATGAGAGCGTTACTTCAGATGTTAACGCGTCATTAAAGACTATAGCTGGGAATTCAGTTTCAACATATCTGAGGTCGCGAACGTCTTTATCATACTGGATCTTACCATACGTAGCAGTTTCTCAGTTATACACCTTACCACGCATGCGAGCTTTTTCTTCCTCAAGCTTGATACTCTTCCACAGTAATGTTGGGGTCGTCCATATTAACCTGTAATAAAATAGCTAGGAAAGAAAACAGTCAAATATACAAACACGCCGTATTCAGTAAACTGAATACGTCGTATTGATGATAGAGTCGAATATGCTGTATTGGTTTGAAAATATTTATATGCCATATCCAAGAAGATGAATACGTCGTATTGAGTATTCAACTCAGGTTGTTACAACGGACCGTAACTATGTAGGAAAACATACAAGCACACAATATGCAAAAATATACAATGCATAAAACAAACACATAAAAAGCAAACACACACAAATATGCAAATTAATCTAAACTAAACTAAATCTAAACTAAAATACTAATAAAAACAAGAATTAAACAACTTTACTCCTCGACAACGGCGCCAAAAACTAGATGTGTTGTCGTTGTAGGTTATTAATTACCTAATCAAGTTTTACTATTTATATTTTGCCGACTTAACCTAAAACAACACTAACGGGCAATGGACCCGATCAGCTGTAGCTTCTTTGGTAAGTAGGGTGTCGATCACTAAGAGCGAGAGCGTTAATTCCTAATTCTATCAGTATTTTAGTTATCTAAGTTAGTTTTCCTAAAACTAACGCAAGGGGGGTTTTCAGCCTGAGAGACTAACATGAGTTTTGGGTTTCCCTAGACTACTTTGATGATTGTAACAACCCCAAATTGGGTCGCAGCGGAATAAGAGTCTGGGGCGTGTTACTTCTCAGATCAATAACACAAGATGTATATAGAACGACCAAAAAGTCGTTTAAAAACTGATACATTGGATTTTAACAAAGTATTTGTTACATAAGCCGAAGCTTCACTTGTCCACTTGTTCAAAGTACAAAGATTTCTAGCCCATACAGTTATACAAAATTATGCTACGAAATCCTAATGCATGATAACCCAAATCTAAACCACCAATGTATCCCTTGTACCTCTGCTTACTGATCCCCTGAAAAACATTGCCTTAAGAACTCCAACAATAAATGTTGTGAATTCATAGGTTTGAATAAATCATATATTGTAGACCACAAGATTTCCTAAGTTTATGATAATGAACAATCCAGACATCATATAAATGTAATTACTGCTCTAAGCTCATGAAACTAAGCTTGACGAGTATGAAACCAATTAATGCCTACATTCCCGTTGGTGATGTTCTAACCCGCAACATCCTATATTCGACATGGTATACGTTCGTTTGTCCAGTGATAGCTAATCACCCGAACGGGGATGTCAATCCCAATAGATCTATTAATAACATTCGCGCTCACAATCCCGCGATTGACAGTTCATGATAATGGGCTCCTGCGGGATATGGTTTATCGCTACTTAGGCAACACTTAAATCATAACATGAAACTTACCATGTGTCAATGGTAAAGCATTGCATTTATTCACACCCAAAAACTGTTATTAAACAAAAACATGTAAAACGTGGGCTATGAACTCACCTAGAGTGAGCAAATACCAAAGTGTATCACAAAAATGCGTCCACCAAAATCGTCAAATGCAACCTATTTATTTAAGGTCGTATAAGTACTAATCACATTGAGTAATCTCTACCCTGCATAAGTCTATTTAGCTAATCACCGTCTAATTGTTTGAGTGAAAACATATTTATAATTGTAAAACATTTAAAATATCGAAAAAATGTAATATAGTTATTCCTGTAGGTATTAGTTACTACCTGGTAGGTGGTTGTAGTTTACTCCTGGTAGTGTTGTAGTTACTACTGGTAGTGTTGTAGTTACTCCTGGTAGTGTTGTAGTTACTACTGGTAGTATATTAGTTACTCCTGGTAGTTATAGTTACTCCTGGTAGTGTTGTAGTTACTACTGGTAGTATATTAGTTACTCCTGGTAGTTATAGTTACTCCTGGTAGTTATAGTTTATCTCTCACTAAGTCATTCACATTTATCATGACTCTGGTTCTAAAGAAATTTATGGCGCAACGATATTTTAACAACTTTCCCGCATTATTCTGACCGAGACCCGAACCAACCTAAATGGGCGAAAAAGCCTCGCATCAGATCTGATGCAGTGTATTAATTATCAAAAAGCCAGATTTATGCCCCGCCTTACGACCCCTTATCACTCGCTTTTAGACTTAAAGGAACCTCGCGGGAAGTAAAAAAACGCCTTCCGAACGACATTCATGAATCGCGAAGCCGAAACGGACTCGAAAGTGCCGCAAATACCATCTTAAAATCCTGACAGAAACCACTAACTTAACAAATGCTGGATTTTTATACCTCGGATATATACCTCGTTTCGCTCTAACTTTTTCTTATAAATCCTTTTGACAAGTTTCTACCTTTTCGGAATCGTCGGATCAAACACTTTATAAAATATAAAATAATGTGTTATATATACGAATTTTAGACAGAATCTTTGAGTGACCTTGTTGAATCCATTTTTAACCTTGCTTTTATACCTTACTACTTTTGTAGTTAATCATTTTTACACCAACTTAATATGGTACAATACTTTCTCATCCCTTTTAACATGATATTAGCAATATCTAAACATATATAATAGTGTGCAAAATGATCATTACAAGTAAAAACTCCATTTACATGTTAAAAATCCTACATGGTGATTCAAGCTACAATAGAACTAATATATGCATAAAATGAATATTGAAAGAACACAAAGGGTTCTAGATGACCTTGGTGTATGATGATGATGATCAATGTAATCTAAACCCTTGTTTAGATAAAAATCCAAAGCTTGCACCAAAGAAAACCCTAGTTTTCTTAAATAAACCTTAGCTTTCCAAGTGAAAACCCTAGCTTCCCTTTTCTTGATTAAAGCTTGAATATGGTTAACCAATGCTTGGAAATATCTTAGAATGTCTAGAATATGATTGTATAAGTGTGTATGGTTTGTTATAAAATTTTGTATGGAATTGTTACAAAGGGTTTGTTTAGCCGTGCCTAGTAAGAGCCAAAGGGAGGGTTTTGACTTTTGGTTAAGTGTTTTACTTGTATGAGTTCCTATCTCTAGTTATGCATGTATATAAGGAAAGTCTTGGTCAAAAATGTGCAATAGTAGTCTTAAACAAGTCTCAATGTCATAGGAAAACTAGTTGTCAATATAAACATGGTATGGAGCTTCTTAATGCAAAGGTGATGTTACAAAAGACCTAGTTGTAAGATTTCTTTCATTTTTCTTGTATATAACTCTTTAAATCCGGCCATATAGAGACATATATGATATATTTTTGTAAAATTTGAGTATTGGGTATAAATGTGGGTATTTGTTGAAGCGTAGAAAAGTTTTGGTGGTTCCGGGAGTGCCTAAACGCATTTTATTGCGAAACGTAATCAATTTACGCAACCAATAAAAATAAAATGAACAAAGTTAATAATTATTCTCAAAATAATTACTTAACCCTTGCTTGATGTAAACATTTAATTGTTTGATGCCCGTTTACATTGAACGCTAATTTTTAGCTTACGCGATTTAGCTTAACATTTACGATTTAAAGCAAACGCGTACAATACAAAAGGTACATTGTGGATTTATCGACGTCGTCAATGACTTGAAAACACAGGGTGTTATAGACTTCCCCCGTTAAACGAGCCTTGTCCTCAAGGCTCACAATGCAGCACTTGACGACGGTGTGGTCTTGGTGAAGAGGTGTGGATATTTCTTCTTGAATTGGTCTTCACGCTCCCACGTGAACTCAGGACCTCTCTTGGAGTTCCATCGAACTTTGACTAATGGGATCCGACTTCGCTTCAACCGTTTAACTTCACGGCCCACTATTTCTAATGGTTCCTCAACAAAATGAAGCTTGTCATCAAGATGAAGTCCATCCAACGGAACGGCTAATGGTTCGTCGGCATGACACTTTTTCAGATTAGATACATGAAACGTATTATGAACTCTGCTCAACTCTTCTGGAAGTTCAAGCTTGTAAGCAACTTCTCCAACCCTTTCTATCACCTTAAAAGGTCCAACATACCTAGGGTTCAACTTCCCCCGTTTGCCAAAACGTACGACCCCTTTCCAAGGCGAGACCTTAAGCATGACTTTATCCCCGACTTGGAATTCCATTGGTTTACGCTTCAAGTCAGCGTAACTCTTCTGTCGATCACGAGCGGCTTGCATCCTTTGCTTGATCTGAATGATTTTCTCAGTGGTCTCTTGAATTAGTTCTGGACCGAGTATTTGAGCTTCTCCAACTTCAGTCCAACAAACAGGTGAACGACACTTTCGACCATAAAGTGCTTCAAATGGTGCGGCCTTGATGCTGGCGTGATAGCTATTGTTATATGAGAACTCGACTAATGGCAAATGGTTAACCCAACCCTTTCCAAAGTCGATCGCACAAGCACGCAGCATATCCTCGAGAGTTTGAATGGTCCTCTCGCTTTGCCCGTCTGTTTGTGGATGGTACGCAGTACTCATATCCAAATTAGTACCCAAAGCATTCTGAAGTGACCTCCAGAAATTGATCGCGGAATTCTTTGGGTCGTTGATCACAAAATGATTGAAAAAAGGTATCCCATGTCTCTTTGAACACCCTCCTTCAGGTACATTTCTTGCAAGTTTTATCCAAAATAGGATCAGTCTCTCTTCATTGGTGTGAAGATCGCAGACTTCGTGACGACCGGGTCAACGATCACCCAAATTGTATCATAGCCTTGAGACGTCTTAGGAAGCTTTGTGACAAAATCCATAGTGATGTTGTCCCACTTCCATTCGGGTATCTTGGGTTGTACCAACAATCCTGATAGCCTTTGATGTTCGGCCTTGACCTTAGCACAGGTCAAACACTTGCTAACATAAGTGGCTATGTCGGCTTTCATGTTGGGCCACCAATATAGCTTCTTCATGTCTTGGTACATTTTGTCGGAACCCGGATGAATAGAGTATTTTGATTTGTGGGATTCGTGCATGATCACAGTCCGCAAATCGCCATAACAAGGTAACCAGCTCCTGCCATTGAGGCACATGGTTCCATCCGCACGTGGTTCTAACTTTTGTTCTCTAATCGCTTCTGGAAATTTAGCATTTTCAATCAACATTCCCCCAACGTCTTCACTCTTAATGTTCTCTGGTTTTCGCGCTTCAGTCTGAGCATTTAAGATCTGTTTAGGAAGATCCAAGCTAATAGTCATGACTAAGGCTCGAACTCTTAACGGTGGTTCTCGTTCTTTCCTGCTCAAAGCATCAGCAACGACATTTGCTTTCCCCGGGTGATAACGAATATCGCAATCGTAATCACTTAGCAACTCTAACCATCGGCGTTGCCTCATGTTCAACTCTTTTTTGATCTAAACTGTGTTTGCTAAAACTCTTGTGATCGGTGAAACACCCGTATACACTTAGTTCCAATAAATAAGTTCCAGGAATCTTGAGAGCGAAAAACACCACCTGCTTCAAGTTCTTAAATCATGGGTTGTATAGTTCTTCTCATGAATTTTTAACTGGCGTGATGCATAAGAAATCACATTTTCTCTTTGCATCAACCAACGCCCAACACTTCTTTGAGCGTCGCATATGCAATGAAAATCGTTGCTTCCTTCAGGTAATGCAAGGATTGGTGCATTGCACAACTTTTGCTTTAACAGTTGAAAAGCTGCTTCTTGTTTATCTCCCCACTCAAACTTGACCTTCTTTTGAGTAAGCTTAGTCATTGGTTTTGCAATCTTTGAAAACACTTCAATGAATCTTCGATAGTACCCAGCAAGACCTAAAAAATTGGACGAAATCTAGTTGGTGACTTAGGAGATGTCAATCTTTAATGGATTCAATCTTGGCTGGATCCACATGAATTCCTTCACTATTGATCACATGATCGAGGAATGTACTTTGGGAATCCAAAATTCACATTTGGAAAATTTGGCATACAACTCCTTCTTTTTCTTAAGCAACTTTAGGATTTGCTTAAGGTGTTCTTCATGTTCTTCCTTGTTCTTAGAATATATAAGAATGTCGTTCATTAAGAAACACGAATTTATCCAGATAGGGTTTGCATACCCGATTCATAAGGTCCATGCAATTACGGCAGGTGGTTGCAGGTGCGTTTGTCAAACCAAACGGCATAACTTGAAATTCGTAATGGCCATAACGAGTTCTGAAGGCAGTCTTCGGAATGTCTTCTTCTCGAACCCTCAATTGGTGATAACCTGACCTTAGGTCGATTTTCGAGTAGACACTCGACCCTTGAAGCTGATCAAATAAATCATCAATTCTTGGGAGCGGATAACGGTTCTTCACCGTTAGTTTATTCAATTCTCGGTAATCAATGCACATCCGGAATGATCCATCTTTCTTCTTGACAAACAAGACCGGAGCTCCCCAAGGTGAGGAACTGGGTCTTATAAAGCCTTTATCAGACAGTTCTTTCAGTTGCTCAGATAACTCTTTCATCTCGGAAGGCGCCAATCGATAAGGTGCCCGTGCTACAGGTGCAGCACCAGGTACCAAATCAATTTGAAACTCCACTTGTCGAGTCGGAGGAAGACCCGGCAAGTCCTCAGGAAATACTTCGGGAAAGTCTTGAACTATTGGTACGTCCTCAAGTCGCTTCTTCTCCGACTTGTCTTCAACCTCTTTTGCAGTGACATGTGCCAAAAAGATAGGAAATCCTTTTTCCATGTACTTCTGCGCTTTTGTGCACGAAATGATGTTTAATCGTGTCACATTTCCCTGAGTACTTCCATCACCGTGTATGATTAAGGTTTTATTTCTCCAGGGGATGCGAACAATCTTTTCGGCACACACAATGACCGCTTGGTACTTCGCCAACCAATCCATACCGATTATAGCATCAAAACTACCAAGTTCTACAGGCATTAAGTTTATGTTGAATTGGTGGTTTAGGAAGTTTAATGTGCAACCCTTAAGTATAGTGTTTAACCCAATTATCCTCCCGTCAGCTAGTTCGACATCATAATAGTGATCTAGGGTAGATGGCGTGATGTCAATTTGGGAGCTAAATGTAGTAGACACAAAACTTCGATCGGCACCCGTATCAAATAAGATATAAGCATAGCGGTTGTTTAGAAGGAACGTACCCGCAACGACGTTGTCTGGGTTTGCCCCCGCATTTCCAACCACATACACCTTCGCTGGAGCCCTGTCATTCCCAGCTTGATTACCACGGTCATTGTTTCTCAGTCTTGGGCAGTTTCTTTTAAAATGTCCTTGAGCTCCGCACTCATAGCAACCGTTGCCCTTCTGATTATTGTTGTTGTTGTTGCGGTTGTTGTTGTTGTTGTTATTGTTGTTGTTGTTGTTGGCATTTCCCGTACCCCTACAGTCACGGGCGATGTGACCATATTTGTTGCATTTATAGCACTTTGGAGCACACGGACCGTCATGGTGGTAATTGCACTTTGAGCATAGGGGTCTAGATCCCCCATATGGTTTCTTATCACCCGATCCAGCAGTGTATGCCCTGCCGGTGTTTTGCCTCTTGTTTTGTTGTTGTTGTTGGTTCTGGTTGTTTCGAGAAGTGTTTTCTAACTTCCTCTTGTTTTCAGCTTGTCTTTCCGCCATGGTACTGACTCTCTTGTCCATCAGTTCAGTGGCCATTTCAATGGCCTCTTGCATTGTCTTTGGCTTTGAAGCTACGATGTTTCCATGGATCATGTCGGGTAATCCACCAACATACCTTTCAATTTTGTCTGCCTCCTCAGGGAACATTCTAACACATAGTAGTGCTAGCTCTTAAAAACGTTGGTTGTATTTGACCACATCAGTACCTATCACCTTCAAGTTCCACAATTCCGCCTCAAGCTTCTTCATTTCGTTTCATGGACAATATTTGTCGGTCATCTTCTTCCTTAGATCGACCCAGTCATTGAATAGGCAACATCATGAGTAACAGTCATAACATGGGAATTCCACCATGTTAGAGCACTTGCTAAAAGAGTACAAGTAGAGTACTTGACCTGGTTTTCCACCGAGCAGTTGCTTATTCGGAAGACAGTCTCCATTCTTTCAAACCATTGGGTTAACTCAACCACTGACTCTGTGCCCTTGAAATACCAAGGTTTGCACTTCATGAAATCCTGGTAAGTGCACTCTCGAGCAACGCGTTCAGATCCCCTAACACCCGTTCCCGAAGATGGTATCAAGTGGCCATTCCTGGTTGCGTCACGTGCGGCCAAGGCGGCACTGACTCCTTGATCAATCATAGCTTGGAGTTGGGCATTAGTGACCGCCGTAGTGGGTTGTGGTGCTGTGGGGTTGGTGTTGTTGTGGGCCTCGTGTTGACCTTGTGGCTATTGTTGGTGCCATTTTCTACTAATAATAAGAAATACAATAACCCGTTGATTTCATAAAATCATAACCATGAATGGACATATCCATGATAAATAAGTGAGCTCACATATACAGTGAAATGTACAACTGAATTGTAATTACAATGATATAAACAAATAGACATTCATTTCACCCATAAATTCGATTATAGACATGACATAATACATCCATTCCATATATAACTGGAAAACATACATGATTGGTTCAGATACAAAATGATCACCTTGATTAGGTTACAAAAGAATATATACAACCTAAAGCCATACTAGCCGGGAGTTACCCGTAATACTTGTAGGTCTATACCCTCCCCCCCCCCCCGCCCCCCCCCCGCCATAGCTAATCCAGCCAACCTACAGTCTATACAGGATAGCTAAACCAAAAAGATCTCATACCGTCTGCTAGTGGGGAGTAACCATAAAAACTTAACAGACTGCATAGTAGTACAATCATAACCGATGTCTAGGAACTGCTACCAGTGTCCTCCAATGTGTCAACGCGTGCTCCAGCCTCCAGGGCCTGGGTACGCATGATATGCTGAACAGCCAAATCATCTGCAGCCTGACGCTGCCACTCGTGGCGACGCACCTCAGTCTCTAACACTGTAACTCGTGCCTCTAATGCCCTGCAGTTGTGCTCAGACTAGCAAGGCCTGCGGGTATCCATACTCTCTTGCTCGGTAAGCAAGTTCTTCTCTCCTAAATATCTCAAATTGAGCTCTCACCGCTGCACGATCCTTCTGGGCATCGTGATGTCGTGTGCAAAACTCTGAACTCTCTCTAGTGCAAACATCTACCTGGTAAGTGACCCTCCTGTTGACCAACTCTAAGGCGGTCATCATCCTCCTCTCAGTATCTCGGAGTCTGGTCTCTATAGTGGGTCCTGGCTGTCTCGCAGCAGCAGCAGCAGAACTCTCTCCAACCTCACACCCAGGTCTGGGAGTAGTAAGTAGTAGTCTCTTCCGAGGCGGTGTGTCAGCCTCGGGAATATCAGCTCTGCGGCTAGTAGATGGTGCAGGTAGAGGGATAGGTAACAATGGTGGGGTCCCTGATGGGTGTAGTGAATGATAGTAGGCTGATGCTACATCTCTCATCTCAACCTCGAGTGCTCTAGGACTAAGAGGTCGAATACGTGGAGATAAAAAGAATGGTGGTAGTAGAGGTGTAGGTGCCTCATCCTCAGCTGGCACTAAGTCCTCAGGATGCTCAGGCTCAGGAATGTACACTGGTACATGGTCCTCAGGTACATACTCTGGATGTCGTGGTGCCTGCTCGAACAACTGTTGGGAAGGCCTCCTCTTTTTAGTAAGGATCCACGATGGAATATCCAAGATCGTGCCTCAGAGTGACAGACGTATAGGTAACCGCGGAATCGGCTGACATGACTGCTGTGACTAGCAGAAATAACTTATATGAGTATATTATATAAAAAAATTTATTTTTAAAAAAAAAAAAAACAAAAAAAAAAATTATTTTTTAAATAACAAACAAAAACAAAATTTTTTTTTTTTTTTTAATTTTTTTTTTAAAAAAAAAAAAAAAAAAAAAAAAAAAAAAAAAAACACAAACATTAAAAAAAAAAAAAAAAAAAAAAAAAAAACCCCCCACCAAAAACAAAATCACCCCCCACCCCCCACAAAAACAAATATTAAAAAAAAAAAAAAAAAGAAAAAAAACACAAAACAAAAAAAAATGGCTCTATAGTAATATACATTTCTATAATAACATTTATATCAATGACGAATGCTCTAGTCCAAATAAAACTAATGCACAAGTAGTGTATTGCCAAGAATGTATGCACTTTTGTATGTCCGTGTAATCCCCCTTGTTATAAAACAACTTTTGAAAATGGTTATAGTCCAGCAAAAACATTTGACCTGGTTCTCTATAACCTTGGCTCTTGATACCAATCTGTAACACCCCCAAATTGGGTCGCAGCAGAATAAGGGTCCGGGGCGTGTTACTTCATAGATCAATAACACAAGATATATATAGAACGACCAAAAAGTCATTTGAAAACGATACATTGGATTTAACAAAGTAATTGTTACATAAGCCCGAAGCTTAACTTGTTCACTTGATCCAAATACAAGATTTTTAGCCCATAACAATACAACAAATATGAAATGTGACAAATCTTTAATGCATGTTATCCATTCAAAACACCAATCTAATCCATTGACCTTGTGCTTATTGATCCCCTGAAAAACATTGCTTTAAAACGTCAACAATAATGTTGGTGAATTCATAGGTTTGATAAATCATATATTGTAGGACCACAAGATCTCCCAAGTGTATGATAATGCAACAAATGCAGACATCATATAAATGTAATTACGTTGCTCTAAGCTCATGACACTGATGCTTGACGTGTATGGATGCCAAATTAATGGCCTACTTTGCCCGTGGTGATGTTCTAACCCGCAACATCCTTTATTCGACATGGTATACGTTCGTTTCCCTAGTGATAGCTAATCACCCGAACGGGGTTGTCAAACCCAATAGATCCTTTTTATCGCATTCGCGCTCGTAATTAACAGTTCATGATAATGGGCTCAGATTGGGTTATCGCTACTTAGGCAACATGTAATCATAATGTGAAACTTAACCACTTGTGTCCAGTTGTAAAACATTGCATGTTTTTCACCCCAAAAACTTTGTAAAACAAAAGCATGTAAAACGTGGGGCTATGAACTCACCTTGAGTGAGTAATGCCAAGTGTATCACAATTAACGCGCCACGCGAATTGATCAAATGCAACCTAAATAAATTAAGGTCGTATAAGTACCGAGTACTTTAATTGATAACATTGAATATAATCCTATAGTTGTTACATCGTACTATCGTTCGGGCTATCATAATTAAAGAGGTCATGACATGACGTTCGAGGAGTTAGGACACTTTAAATCGTAAATCCAACAACTCGTCGAAACGCCATCCGAAGAGGCCTCATTATGAAACTCCCTAGTAATATAGTACTTTGATAACCACATAATATTCTATATAGCTCAATCACCAACTAATGGTTTTGGTAAAATTGTGTTTAATAAGTTAAAACGTTTATAATTACCGTTTTAGTAAAACTAGCGTAACTTTCACGTTTTAAGCCCGATTTTCGCGTTTCTTATGCCCATCTTTTCGTATTACGACGGGTTATCGATATTTGACATTTTCATAAATTTTGTCCCCTGATGAACAGTAACTTTTACTGTTCATAACAGACATGGGTTTTATATAATTTGTATTTGTTGTCGTAAAACCCGTAAATGTCGTATTTTATTCGTTATAGCTCCGTTTTTAATGATTCTTTCGAGGACGTTCTCGTATTTGAAAGTTCTATATTTTTATGAGGTTTACAAAAATATAACTTTCTGTCATGAATAGTAACTTTTATAAAAATAGTTTTATAAAAGTATTAATTGTCGTAAACTCGCGAAATTCATAACTCGTTCGTTATTAATTGAAAAATTACGATTCTTATCATTTTGGAATCCTAAAAATGTGTATTATTTATTAAAAATATTAACCCTTGCTGTTTGTTTGTAGCACAAGGGTTTAGACAGGAGGAAGGTATAGATTATGATGAGGTTTTTGCACCAGTTGCCAAGATAGAGGTAATTAGGTTATTTTTAGCCTTTGCATCATATATGGGATTTACAGTCTACCAAATGGATGTTAAAAGTGCATTTCTCTATGGTACTATTGAAGAGGAGGTGTATGTCCATCAACCTCCAGGCTTTGTTGATCCTGCTTATCCAAACAAAGTCTATAAGGTGATTAAAGCTCTTTATGGTCTACATCAAGCTCCTAGAGCTTGGTATGAGACACTTTCTTCTTTTCTGATGGAAAATGGTTTCAGGAGAGGTACCATAGACAAAACATTGTTTATCAAGAAGAAAAAGAGTGACATTATGTTAGTCCAAGTGTATGTGGATGACATTATTTTTGGTTCTACAAAGAAGTCTATGTGTACAGAGTTTGAAGACTGTATGCACAAAAGATTCCAAATGAGCTCCATGGGTGAACTCACTTTCTTTTTGGGACTTCAAGTGAAGCAACAACCTGATGGAATCTTTATTAGTCAGGATAAGTATGTAGCTGACATCCTTAAGAAGTTTGATTTTTGGTCCATCAGAACAGCTACTACTCCTATTGAGTCTAATAAGCCACTGGTCAAGGATGAAGATGGTGAAGATGTAGATGTACATGTCTACAGATCTATGATTGGCTCTCTAATGTATTTAACTGCATCAAGGCCAGACATCATGTTTGCTGTCTGTGCCTGTGCTAGGTTTCAAGTCACACCAAAAGCTTCACACTTAAATGCAGTAAAAAGGATTTTTAGGTACCTCAAACATCAACCCAAATTAGGTTTATGGTATCCTAGGGATTCACCTTTTGAACTAGAAGCTTTCTCAGATAGTGATTATGGAGGAGCCAGTCTTGACAGAAAATCAACAACAGGTGGCTGTCAATTTCTTGGTAGAAGATTGATATCTTGGCAATGCAAGAAGCAGACTATTGTGGCAAATTCTACTACTAAGGCAGAATATGTTGCAGCTGCTAACTGTTGTGGGCAAATACTATGGATACAAAATCAGATGATGGATTATGGTTTCAATTTCATGAACACCAAAATCCATATTGATAATGAGAGCACTATAAGTGTTATCAAGAATCCTGTTGCTCATTCTAGGACCAAACATATTGAGATTCAATTTCATTTTATAAGAGATTGCTATGAGAAAAGACTGATAGAAGTTATCAAGATTCACACTGATCATAATGTTGGAGACCTTCTCACCAAAGGATTTGATGTCACATGATTTAACTTTTTGGTGATTAGCATTAGATTATTGAATCTATAGCTACAATTGAGGGGAGGCCAGATGATTTGTTGTACAGTTTGTATGAAATATTTTAAGCAGAGGGATTTTGACCATAGTGATGAATTTTATGGAGTTGTTTGGGTTTTAGAGAGTCATTGGAAAGAGATATAGATGGTACTGCAGAACTCTTGTTGCCAGACTTGTTCATTCTTTGGTTGACAAAAGTTAGTACCGATAGTGCGAAGTTAGTACCGCTGGACAAAGATAGTACCGCTATAAAGTCGTTGGATAAAATACCGCCAAGGGTCTAAAGTGTAAATTATAACAGTTTCTTTGCTTTTGGGTTTGTCCAACCTATATAAACCCATCTCAATTGCACAATTTACTCACGTAATCTCTCTTAATCGCTCTCTTCTAACAAACCCTAATCTTTTACTCACCGACGATCATCAATTCTACACATATGGCTGATCTTCAATCTTGTGCTAAACACAACATGGTCACTTACTTGGACAAGACTGATGGGAATAAAGATTTTCATGAGATTATAGACTTTCTTATATGAAGCTCCATTCACTATGATCTCACTGTAAGTCCTGTAGTCTCTACTACATTTGTTAAACAATTTTGGATGTCTGCCAAATCCAAAATAATCAACAATGTTAGGTATATTACTGCCAAAGTAGCTGGCAAGCCTATGAATATCTTAGAGGCATCAATAAGAAGTGATCTTCTCTTTGATGATGCTGATGGGATAGATTATTTGCCTAATCAGGCTATATTTGATGATATTCATCTAATGAGGTATGAGGGGGACCTAACTGTTTTAACTTTTAACCAAGCCCTATTTTCACCCCAGTGGAGATTTCTTTTTCATACTATGAATCACTGTATTAGTTCTAAAAGTACTTCTTGGGATCAAATTCCCACTAATATTGCCACAGCAGTGATTTGCTTAGCCACTAATCAGAAATATAATTTTTCTAAACTAATTTTTAATGGTATGATGAGGCATTTGGATGCAAAGAAGAAGTTTGTCATGTACTCAATGTTTATTTCAATATTTTTGAGTAACCAACTCCAGCATGTGCCTGTCCCCTTAGACCACTTCCATGTTAATGCTTTGACTCCTAAGGTTTTCTCTTTTATGGTTAAAAAGGGTAAAAAAAATTCTGGGAATGTGACCCCTTTATTTCCTTCTATGTTCGCTCAACCAACAGAGGATGAAGGTGCAGTTTCAAAAAGACCATCTGAAACCCAACCAACACCCTCTCCTCCTCACCTAAATGTAGACCAACTTGAGACATAGCCTAACCCATCTCCCAAACCGTCACCTACTATTCCTGATTTCATTCCAAAGAGTTCTGGTGGGAATCATGAAGGTCAGTCATCTAGTGATAGATCCCTATCAGGAAATGAGGATAGCCTGACACTCCAAAGTGTATATGATCTTTATGTGTCTTTATGTAATCAGGTCACAACTCAAGCTGTACAAATTAAAGATTTGAAGTCTCAGATCAAGCAGCTAAAGAAGAAGGCTAAACCTGTTATCACACATCACAAAGCTTGGATGAAGAGTGTATCCATGAAGCAAAGATTGGCAGGAAAGAAATCATTGAAGACAAACTGGATGCAAAAGGAGTCTGTATCCAAACAGGGGAAGAAACCTGCCAAATCTGAACCTATAGTGCATAAAGATCCAACTTTTGATGACTTGATGATATTGTGTATGATGCAATGGACTACATGGAGACTGAGGATGCTCAAGATGAGGGGAGGACAAGCTCTGTGGTGCTTGAAAAGAAGGAAAGTGCAGAAAAAGGGAGTTAGTACTGAAGATCCACTTAGTAGTGCTCAACCAAAAGTTAGTACTGACAAGCCTGAAGTTAGTACCGCTAAGCCAAAAGAAGTAGAAGTTAGTACCGACAAGCTTGATGAAGGTACTGCTGAGCAAAAAGATGGAACTTCAGATGAAAGTACTGTTCCTACAACTGTTTTCAGAGATGATGAGACCATTGCTAAGTTTTTGGTATCTATGAGCCAAAATAAGGCTAAACAAAAAGGTGTTGAGATCAAAGATGTTGAAGATTCAGATAGACCAAGGGCTACATCAACAAGATCAGTACTTACATTGAAGCCTCTTCCTAAAATTGATCCTAAAGACAAAGGCAAGAAAGTACTTGAGGAAGAAGCTGAGTCAGATGCTGAGTCAGAGGGAGTTGATGAAGCTGAAAGAAAGTTTGATCAGCTTGCTAAGGATGAAGAAATAGACATAAAGTTGCAAGAGGATTGGGAAGCAGAAGAGGAACTGGAAAAGTTAGTTGAGGAAGAAGCTACAAAGGCTGCTCTTATATAAGATTTTGATGATATTCAGGCTAGAATTGAAGCTGATAGACTTCTAGTTGCAAGGCTTCAAAAGGAAGAAAGAGAAACGTTTACAGTTGAAGAGAGAGCCAAATTTCTTTATGATACTATTGCTGCTCAAAGGAGGTTCCTTGCTCAACAAAGAGCTACTGCAATTAGAAGCAGACCACCAACAAGAACTCAGCTAAGAAACCAAATAATGACCTATCTAAAGCATGTAGGAGGAAAGAAGCATGCTGATTTGAATAATAAGAACTTTGAAGAAATACAAGTTCTGTATAAAAAGGTTAAAAGGTCTGATAAAGACTTTATTGCTATTGGTTCTGCTGAGGATGAGAGACAGATTAAGGAGATGAATGAAGAATTTAAAGACCCTAAAAAGAAGAGGGTTGTCAATGAAACTTCAAGGAAAGAAGACACAACAAAGGTACCTGCTGAACAAGAAGTGACAGAGCAGGGTACAAAGAAAAGAAAGAGTGGTCATGAGAAGATGATTGCTAGAAAAAGGCCAAGACCACAGCCAGATGATGCTAGTGATGATGAACACAGAAAATGTCTAAGGATTGCTAAATTTGAAAGTATCATAGATAGTGAGATTATGGAGACAAAATTGTTGATCCCATGCCTTGATCGATTCTTTATGATATAAAGAGTTTGTTACCTTGGAAGAATCCAAAATAACAAAGATTGAGACTTTGTATGTATACCAAAGTGTATGCGGAATCTACACTTTGATACTCTAGATAAATTTATGAAAGAAACAATAATGATCACACACAAACAATAAACACAAAACTCACTGCTTCAATATTATAAATAATACGAGTACTCTTTAAGTACTGGGGTTACAAAAACCTTGAAGCTATTACAAAATGCTCTCTAAATGTATCTCTTAAAGTTCTATCTATCACTACTCTAGAGATCTCCTTTTATAGAAATACAAGGAGCCCTTTACAAATATATCTGGTTATCTATTAGGATCAGTTAGAATTCAAAACTAAATATCCTGAAATGCTCTCCATGCATTCTTATCTTTAGTTCATTAGCTCTGACCATTTAGCAGTACAAACTCCTTCAACTAGCAGTATTAAGTTTCCTTGGCAGTACTAACTTTGTACTGGCAGTACTAACTCCTTTATTACTGTTGGCAGTATTAAGTCATATGAAGATTTATTCCTAACAAATCATAAACCATATAGCAGCATTAATAAACCCTACAAATTAGAATTTTCTCACAACACAAACTATCAATCATCTGCTGCTATTTAAATCATAGTATTTAGGTTATGATCGTAACCTGTCATCATGTCGTATCAACTCCGTGAAGAATCAACACTTATACCATAAGATCCTGATCAAACATGTTGCTTCAATACCTAGACACGACTTCAAACTTAAATCGATATCAGACCTTTGAAGCTTTAGATTGTTGACAAAACCTGCTATAAACTATAAACACGAACACTATTGAACACGAGTACCAAATTAGGGTTTTGCAGAAAACCCTAGTTTCACCGATTTCTTTTATTACACAAAAACAAAAAATAAACATGACTTGAAAACCTTGTAACAACCCTAGATCAAGAGCAACCTGCTCTGATAC
>BQNB010046134.1:8612-43888 GCA_026074375.1 Tanacetum coccineum | reverse complement strand
CACATCCAGACCTAGTAGACAAGTTCAAAAGATGTAAGAGGCTATGTTTTTTTTTAACGGCTAAATTTTCATTGATAGAACTAGCAAGAAGCTAGAAAAATACAATAGAAAAAGGAAAATTCATACAAAAACACCAAGCCTAAAGATATAGCTCCTAAATCACCTCTTCTAAAAAAAAATAACTCACCAAGACATACGTAGAAAATAAAATAAAAACACCTCTTATACGTCTATGCTATCACCTTATATCCAAATCGGAATTAAAATCAATATTGCTAGAAATATCGAGTCCACCAATCCATAAATTGCTAAAACCGAAACCGACATGTGCACGAGAAGGTTTATGTTTTTAGTCCTTCCATATATGTGATTAGGAGATTCTTTTTCTTTTTGGGACATTTAAATTTATCAAAAGCACCCAATCTATTCACATGCTTAACTTCAACCTTATTTGGGTCTTCAAGTTTGAAAGCTTTCTTTGATGACCTAAGCCCATGAGGTGGTAATGGAGTGAACTTATTCCATTGGGCTTTGTTTGTAGAAGAGTCCATGTCATCACAGGTTTTAAAAACTTTCAAATTTGAAAAGAGTTGTTTATCCGTGCTTACCTCCTCAAAAACAGGGTCCCGAATCTTTTGACTATCTGACACACCATAGTGACAACAGCCTTTGATTCACGGGTAACTGAAGTGTCAACATCATGGGGCGCCTTCTCGGTAACGGTTCCTTCAACATCTCCAAAACCATCATCACCATGGCTGTTGTCGCCGTCTCCATTGTGACTAAGAAGTATTCCAACCAAACCTATTGTTATTGGACTACCACTGATGATCTCATCTCCTTTACCATTAATTTCTGGATCTGAAGGTTTAACATCTTTGTCATCATCACCCAGATCTTGTTGTTGCACCACATCGACTTTAAGATTTAACTTCTCTTTTTCACCAACTTTTAGCTCACCGCGATTACTACTAAACCCACCCTCAACAATGGGGTCGATTCTGTCTGATCTAAGATCAAACGTATGCTTCACTTCTTCACCAACTCCTGCACTCATTTCAGATTCAAGGCAATTCGTTGATGAGCAATGTCCTCCCTTTTTCGTTTCTAAATTCGACTAAAATCTTCAAACCACCCAAATGTTTTACCTTGCAATCTGAGACATTGAAAGGTTGGAAAAGTATTGATTGAAGTTCTGATGGTGAATGTATCAAGATAGATTCACCAACAAGAGCATTTTGTAGCCATCCGGTAAGATTTTTCGAGGGTATTTTATCCAAACCGGAAGGGTTACTGTTTATTTTCCTTGCTTTCTTGCATCCTTGCCTAAACTTAGAGAATGATCTTTCAAACTTAGCAACATTTGCTCTAAGTTTGAAGCTCCCATTCCAGATCTTGTTTAATCTTTTCTCGAGAACTTGTGGGTTACCAACTCAGAAAAAACGTGCAAACCCGAACCTTAAACCGACTTTACTCATCTTACTTGCCACATATACATCAGCTACCTCTCCCAACTCCGCAAATACTTCACGTAGATTGCCCTCATTCCATTCGGGTGGGAAGTTGGTAAAGAAATAGTTCACAAGAGTTATTTGCGGAACACTCTTCCTTTTAACGTTCCCATCCTCGTCGTCTTGTTCTTCCCCTTCTTGTTTACCGCCTGTTAGGGTCACCGTCGTCTTTAGTAACTACCTTAGAAAGAACAGAGTAAACACGCTAGAGATATTTTTTATATCCACAGTAACTAAATTTAAGTGAGAGGCTATGTTTTTAACCAATGCATCCTTCAAGTGTGGTATCAAAGATCCCATATGTTAGAAACTTCCAGAGGTCGGTATCGCCAATACCATAAGATTTTATGCAGCATTGAATCCATGGAGGATTTCTTGGCTTTTCAACATCAGTTTCATCAAATCCCAAGCAGCACATTATGCATTCTATATATCGTATTAATGGAGGGATAACCTCCAATAATATGGGTACCAATACAACGATATAAAGAATGAAAAGTTGAGTTAAAAAATCGTGGCTTTCTAATATGGGTACCAGTACATCTGCAATCAATCACAAGCAAAATATGTAACTATAAATAAGTTTCAATTACCTATATATACATACCAGAAGAAGTATTAAATTTGCCCGGCTAAATTATCAAAGACAAAGAACCAAACACCCTTAATGAAGTAGTAACATTTATAAACAAGGAAAATAAGCACCTCAGCTCCCATCACCCAAGAAAGCACAAGCATTCTTGACATGAGCAATGTAGTAACTATTACATAACCCACGCTTACTGCACCCAACAATAACAACAACAAACATATGTATAAAAGACAAAGCAAACATTTTTAGAGCTATAAGGGGTTGTTTGGATTAGCATGCAGAAAAGCTCATTAGAAAGGGCTCTTTAGAATGCAGAATCCAGAAAAGCAGAAAATGGGTCATTTTTAGAATGGGGTTGAGTGACTTATGGGCTCATTAGAATGCAGAAAAGCTCGTTAGACGTTAGCTCAATTTTTTAGGCTTATGAGCTAGTCGATAAGTTTGAAAAGCTCGATAAGTTAACACATATATACTCCACATCTCATTTTAATATATTCATCATTTCATTTTAATATATGATCGCCGAGTATAATCCCTTTACCCAAGAAACAATCTCATGGCATACAGAACATACCAATCGTGTCCATACGTAATTCTCCATCTAATAGAGCATATACCAGAATCTTTCACTACATCAAGGCTATGCTTCACTAACTGGAAAATCATGAACACTCATTCCATATCTTAGCAGCAATAGTGTCGTGCAATTTTGAGGCGCCTTTAATTTGTGGAATATCAAATGGTAACTCTGGATCCATCATGGATAATTGCTCTCCGAGCAACCTGCCATTTTCACCATCATTGTCCTACAATGCAAAACTTCTGTTAACATGACTTCAACAGTATTTTAAATGAGATTTTACACCATAACTATTTTTACTTATTGAGAGCAACAACAATTTCCTACAAACTCTTGAGGTGGCCATTACAATCTAATTGACGACCATGATGATCTTACACGTCCTTTATTCTGGTTATGAAGATTGATAATTATACAAGTGTAGAACACTGTATATATTAGACTTTAGGCTATTGTAACATGTAGCTTAAAGTAAGACTCCACACAACGAATTCATAAATTAGTTAACTAGCTAAGTTGCTTAGTCCTCAGTATTTAGTAAAATGATGAAATCCCTAGCTAGATCTTAACGCGGCGATGTATTCAAGTCATTTTTCGTACTACATTACAAAACAGGTAAGTTGTGGAGCCCACTCAAAGTTCACTTGGTTTAAAAATCTTGTAAACACACGCAAACACCAACTGCTGACTTTTCTCTCGATTATTACCGGCACATTCACATAGCAGGTTTTTCACACCTCTAGTTTTAACGAATGAATTACATAGACCACCCAAGGTGAACAAAAGTAATTAAACATCATGTATTTAACTTTAAACATAGTGTTCATACACCATATCAATCACATTTCACAACACACATCAAACTAAAAACTGATGAATCAACAAATTCAGTAAAAGCGCCGCATAGCGCGATACGCCTCTACTCTTAACAAACGATCTTCCAAAATGACGTTTGGTAAAAAAAATGAGATCTAGGTTGTTGTTGTTGGTAAAAAAATGCTGAAAGGAAACCCTAACGGAAAATAGGGTTTGGAAATAGGACGGTGACAGGTGGTGGTGGAGTGGAGTTCAAGTGAATAAACAAAGTGTGTTAAAATCCCAATTTGGATCCTGTCTTAACATCCTAGGATTTAATTTGTCTTCATCTTTTTTTATTCCCTTTTTTAAAGATTAATATGTAAACAAATGACGTTTAAATTAGGGGTGAGCATGGTTCGGTTTGGTTCAGTTTTTGTATAAAACCGAAACCGAACCGAAACTTTTCGGTTTTTGATTTTTAGAAACCATTAGGTTTAAGTTTTGTGTCGGTTTGGTTATATCGGTTGCTCGTTTATTTTGTGGTGATGTTTTTCGGTTTCAAATACGATTTAATCGATTTGCTTTAGAAAGTCGATTTGGAATATACCATAAACCAACACCTTTAAAGCTTTAAATAAACAATCCAAACAAAAAAAACAAAACACAAAACAATGACAATAAGAAATAAATGACCATAAAAAATTCTAAAAGCATTGTTTATGTGTTATAAAGCAACCATAATAACAATGATAAAAACCTAATAAACACGAAAAACTCCTAGAAGAGGACTTATTATGTGTCATAAATGATATGTTCAAGAAGCATATGAAATAAAGAGTAGTTACTTGACATGATATAGTTAATCTAGCAGAGCATATTCATCGTCCCTTACCTTCGATCAAAACTTATTTTTGTTTCCAAGTTTGTAAAGATCGGTTCGGTTTATATTGGTTTTTTTAATGCTAAAACCAAACCGAACAAAAAACTTTGGTTTTTTCAAAATCCGAAAACCGAACCATCGGTTTTGGTTTTTTAGGTTTTGGTTCTTTGGTTTCTTTCGGTTTATGTTCGGTTTTTTGGTTTCCTGCACACCCCTAGTTTAAATAATCCCAAGTGTTACTATTTTTTTATCAAGAGATAATTTGACCTGTGCGATGCATCGATCTTATTTTTTTATAACAGTTTGTTTGTGATAACTTTTCATATTATGGGTAAAGGTTAGAAGCTGCTATTTATAGTTTGTAAGAAACCATAGGTTGTGAGTGGTTATGTGTGTACTAGGATGGGTTAGAAACTAACCATGGTTGGGTTAGTGAGTTGGCATGGTTAAGAAAAAAAGAATATGCCAAAAGAATATGCTAAACTTGGGGAGAAAGAGTTGATGTTGTGAGAGTGAAAATTTGAATTTCAAATTCAAATTATGTTGAGTGAGTTGACATAGAAAGTGAAAGGGAATTGATGGAACAAATTATAATTTCAACAATAATATATTTAAATAATTAAGCGAAACTAGCCCATCCATCATGTAGTTTCTAAAATAACGAGTTATAGGACAAAATAAGTTAAAAGCCTCTATGATAGAAAATGAAAATATGTTGTTAATAACAAGTTCTTAAACTCTCAAAGTTGGAAAAACGTACATATATCGGAGGATAAGTTAAACCGTTAAGTCACAAAGTCAAACGGGTTGGGTAAAAAAAGTTATGAAAAACATACTGTAATAATTTCCACCTAGATTCAAAATCACATAATAAAAAAACAACAACTTGGTCCCGTTGATCAAAAACATAATTTTGGTGTTAATCTTCAACAACGTGAGTTACCATTTCGTACTTTGACATCTAATGATCATATATCTTGAATTTTACGTAATCTCATCTGATAAATCTCTCAAATGGGTAGTTAGGATTTTGTTTTGGGGATTTTTGATTTAGCTTGTAGTTCCATATATTTTCATCATTAAGATTAAGTGCTTGCGCCTAATAGTTCCTATTGATTAGGATTTGCTTTGTTCCAATAATATATGATCTTATTTCCTTAGGAGAAATGTTAGTTTATGGTTTAGGAAAGCTCTAGAGTTGTTATTTCATCTTGCCGCGCAAATTTCAAGTTTTCTGTGTGTTTCTCGTCACAATCGAGACTTTTCGAAATGAGTTTTGTTGCATAAAATTAATGTTTGATTTGTTAATTGTTGCTGTCGAAAATGATGAGTTGCAAGAAATGCTTGTTGGATGGGGATTTCCGAATATTGTCTTATGACAATGCTACGACGGTGTCTCGTGTCGTTCATGTATTACTCACCTCACAACTTTCCTAAATGAGTTTTACATACACATTGATATTCGCTAATTTATACATATATTTAAAGCTAAAATTCCCTCATTTGTGACACAATAAATAGCAAAATGTGTATTTTAATTGCATATAGTGTTTAAATGTGTTATTTATTATGGTAGGCATGAATGTGTACATTAGAGCAAATGTACGAGATTTTGAACATTTATCAAAGATTATCGAAGATTCGAGAAAAGCAAGACTCAATCCCACTGGACCCGAGATTTTAGACCCAACAAGCCCGAGCCTTGTTATTTTTCTATGCAATAGCTAAAACCAACAGGTCACAAGGCCCATCTCAACCCAACAAGTCATCCCTAGTCCAAGTCATCTTTAGTCCATCTCTTTCTTATGATATAACATCACAAGAAGCAAAAAAAACCATATCTTACTTTACATGTTATTTCATTTATTTCATTTTTGCTACATTCAGATGAAATGAGAGTTCAAGATATCATATTTTAGTTTTATGTCAAATCATTTTTGCTAGTCTTTAGTTTAGTTTAGTATTTCGAATACCCTCATACTCTTTAGATTAGTTTTACTTTTCTTTAAACTTTTAGATATGAGATCTAGTTTTTTTTTCTTTTCTAAAATCGTACTTTTAGTAAGTTAGTAACTAGCTGAGGGTTTGGTCATAGTTAAGAATTAATATTGGGTACGATAAAGAAGCTTAAAGATGGAGTTTGAAGTATATCTCGTTATGGATCGGGTCTCATCTCATTATTATCATGTCTTCACATTTGGTTATCTCTAATCTTTTTTACTTTTTATTTTTAGTATGTTAACTACTGGTATTATTCCATGTTTGTTAGTTTTAGCATTAGTTTAGTTTCATTTCGTATTATGATGTAGATTTTTGTTATTTGCTTAAATCTGGTAGTTTTTTATGTTTTGAATTACTGAGAAAGTAGTATGGTATTTCGTTGTTTTTTTAGTTAGTAATTTGACTTGGTTTTGTTCATTCAAAACTAGTCGCGAACTATTATTTTAAACAAAAATGTGTTTTAACTATATCGGTTTTGGATTTTTTATTCTAGCTATGAATTAAAAGTGCATTTAGTTTTAAAAATAAATACTTACTTACTTGTAAGGACGTTTCAATTAGACTATACTAATATAAAAATAGGACACTCACCTTATATCATTTGCTAAGATCGTAATGAGAGACCAAAATTTTCTTGATTTGCCGTTTGTTCAGGTTTGTCATCACTATCGCTTTTGCTAAAAGTAATATACAAATAAGTTTGATGCATCAATTATGTCTCATCTTGTAGAAGAAAAATGATTACGTGTGTGTGAACTACTCTTATATGAGTCAAGCAGACGTTAAATACTTATGCACGTTACTTATTTTGGCTCAAAATGGATTTGATGTTGATGCCCCAAAGAAAATGTTAGTTATCTATCTTTTCTTAAAGTTTTTATGCCGTCAGTCAATAAAATTTGACTTTTCACTAGTGCATCGTTCAAAATAGTTTAATACCTTTTGTACAGTGATTGGTATAAGACTCTTCAGGTATCTAAGCCCCAATATACTCATAGAGGTTATGTGAAAACAGATGGGACGACGAAACCTTCGCTATACCTCTGAACCCTCTAAACAACCAAATTAAACCCTCATTCATTGAACCCTCTAAACAATTAAACCCTCATAAACAACCACATTACATCCATAAATTCTGCAAGCAAAGAACTCATATACTACTCATTGCCTTATTTAAGAATTTAACCCAAAATATTTCTAACAAGTAACAACAATGACAAACAACAACATCACAAACAAAACAACAATAGAAGGATGGTTGAAGAATGGTTATGAGGGAGTAAGACCAGATTCACACCTCCTATTGAGTAAGAGGTTTAAAACTTACCATGTCTGACTCGCCAAAAAAAACAACAAAAAGGTTTGATTGTATCTAACCGGTCAGACTTAGATGTAAGGAATTATGTAAGTTTTTTTAATAAAATACTTAAAATTATAATGATTAATTAAGAGAATGTTTCTTATTAAGAAAACAATCTTTTTTTAAATAGAAAGGTGCTCACTTTACGTTTTGCTTTATTAGATAAAAGATTTAGGAATAAAACATGACACAAACCTGAATTTCATATTATTTTCTTTATAAATTACATACCTTATATATAATAATACATACCAACACTATAAATATCCCATAAACCCCCACGCTTCATTATTTTCTCAACATTCATCCATGCAAATATCATTTCGGAAAAAAAAAACCAAAAACTATTCAAGGCTCTTTGATTACACAAAGGTATGTTAATTGTTTTTTATTATATGTTAATTAGTGAAGATAACTCTCAAGTTTGGTACTTGGGGAGTGGAGTAGGGCAAAAAGGAGCTTCGTAGCCGAACCACTATAAATCATTGTGTCATCAGTTTGATCTTTCTTATCTTTACTTGCTTTTATTTGGAAGATTGTTTATTTACTTATTGCATCTCTATCATATACACTTATGTATATCTCTTGAATTCACATAAGTCGACAATCTAAGTTTTAATTTTAAAACGGTAAAAACTATTCAACCCCCTTCTAGTTTCCACAATTGGTATCAGAAGCCAAGGTCACCCAAGATCTTTAACGTATATTGTACATTAAAGCTTGAATCGATCTATAGATTCAGATAAATATCTAGAAGGGCAATTTATGCAAAGACCACCTCTTTTTGAAAGTGATCATTTTATTTATTGAAAAAAATAGATTTAAAACTTATGTGAAAGCAAAAGATTTAGATCTTTGGCATATTATCTTGAATGTTGATTTTCCACCACTTGCCAAAAATGAAGTTACCCAAATTTTAGAGGTTGTTCCTTTTGAAGAACAATCCGATGATCTTAAAAAGAAACTTGCTAAAAATAATAAAGCTAAAATGGTTCTTTATAATGTTTTACCTAAAAAGGAATACGAAATAATTTTTATGTGTAAAATGGCTAAAGATATTTGGCAATCGTTGTTAATCACACATCAAAGTAATAGCCAAGTAAAGGATAATAAAATTGATCTTCTTGTTCAATAATATGAACAATTTACTATCCTTGAAGAAGAATCTATTGATAGCGGTTTTGCAAGATTTAACACTATTATTACTAGTCTTAAAGCTATTGATGAAGGTTTCTCTAGCAAGAACTATGTTAGGAAGTTTCTTAGGGCACTACATCCTGAATGGAGAGTAAAGGTCACGGCGATTCAAGAATCAAAAGATTTGTCATCACTAGCTCTAGACTAGCTTATCGGAAATCTAAAAGTACATGAAGTTGTCATGGAAAAAGATTTCAAAATTTATAAAGGCAAAAAGGAACGAATTAAGTCCATCGCCTTGAAAGCTAAGAAAGAGTCTAGTGATGATGAAACTTTTACATCTGGAAGCGATGACGAAGAATATGATATGGCCGTAAGGAACTTTAAAAAGTTCTTTAGAAGAAAGGATAAATTTGTTCGGCAACCAAGAGAAGAAAAGAAGTCATTCCAACAAAGAGATGAGAAGAAAGGAAAGAGTGACCATAAATGTTTTAGATGTGGTGATCCAAATCAACTCATTGGCGATTGTCCAAAACCATCTCGCAACAATGATCAAAAGGCTTTCATTGGAGGTTCTTAGAGCGATAGCGAGAATGACGCCGAAGACAAAACCTCAATCGTCAAATGAGGTAACTTTTAACTCTTCTTGCTATAGTGATAATGCATCTTCTCTTGATAATGAAAATATGCAAATTGAATACGATGGCTTATGTAAAATTAGCTTAAAAATCATTAATAAGAATAAAATTTTGAAAACTAAAAGAGATCTTTTAGAAAAGTAAATTTTAGAATTAAACGAGAAAATTAAGAAACATGAGAGGTGTAAAGAAATTGAAATTGCGTGTAAGTCATGTGATGAACTTAAATCGGAAAATGCCAAACTTAAAGAAACTCAAGTTAAATTTGTTAGATTTGATAAAAGTGCTAATTCACTAAGAGAAATGTTAAACAATCAAAAGTCACCTAGTTGTAAAACAGGTCTAGGATTTGATAGCGATAAAGCATCAACAAGCGAAAGTAAAACCATGAGTTTCGTTGGATCGTCTGCTAAAAAAGCGACGGACGGATCCACCATTAAGGGGCACGGATCCACCTTACCTAGATTCGTGAGTCACAAAGATGACCAAAAAGGGACAGAACACATTTTTAGTCCACATTTGTCTTTTAGATCGGATTTTGTTATTACTAAGAAGAAACTAATACATAATAGCATTGATGAGTCAAAAAACCGTCCTTAAAACCATCACTCAAAAGCGGTATAGGTTATGTCAAAACCAAGTCTAGATCGAAAACACCTCCACCTAGGAGAAACATTTCTTCTCAACCAAGATACAACACACCTTAATCTAGAATAAACTCTATACAACCAGTTCATCAAAACTTATATCCTATGAACTGGAACAACCAACAAAATCACCGCTATATACATATGGGCAATTGCATCCCATTTTAGTATCCCAATCAATTGCAACAAATGCAAGAGATGTACAACAATAACATTTTCGGACCCATGAGATATTGGGGACCAAACACTTGAATTTGTTTTTGTTGAAAAAGGTATGCTTGAGAACATGCTTAGAACCAAATGAGTGGATCAAAGATAGTGGTTGCTCCAAACATATGACCGGTAACAAGAGCTTATTCTCTACCTACAAAGTATACGACGATGGTAATGCTTTTTTGGAAGTAACTTAAAAGGAAATATCATAGGTAAAGGTACGATATCTAATAACTCTCTCACTATATCTAACGTAGAGCACGTAGATAACTTAGCATTTAATTTACTTAGTGTCGGTCAAATTTGTGACAATAAGTGTCAAGTCTTATTCACGGAAGATGGTAGTGAAATGATTAAAGATGATAAAATCATAGGAAACGAGATTAGAAAAAATGGTTTATACGTAATGAAATTAGGAAATAAGTCTCAAGACAAATTATGTCTCGCCACGGTAGTGGATAACTCTACCTTATGGCATAGAAGACTTGGTCACGCAAATATGCGTTTAATTCAATCGTTGTCATCTAAAGAATTAGTTAGAAACTTACCTAAGCTAAAATATGATAAACATTTTTGTGATGCTTGTAAAATTGGGAAGCAAGCTCATGCAAGTCATAAAGCTAAAAATATGGTTTCCACTAAAAGATGTTTAGAATTATTACATATGGACTTATTTGGTCCATCGGCAATTAAAAGCTATGGAGGTAATTTATACACCTTAGTTGTAGTAGATGATTATTCTAGGTATACATGGACTAGATTTCTAAAGACTAAAAATGAAGCTTTTGAGAAATTTGAAATATTAAGTAGGAAAATTCAAAACCAACTAGGTAGTTCTATAATAGCCATTAGAACGGATCATGGTCGGGAATTTGATAATGAAGTACAATTCGGAGCTTATTGTGATGCACAAGGCATTTCTCATAACTTCTCGGCTCCACGTACTCCACAATCAAATGGGGTAGTAGAAAGAATAGGACCTTACAAAAGATGTCTAGGACCATGCTTAATGAACAATCCAGTCCACAAAAGTTTTGGTGTAATGTCGTTGATACGTCAACTTATATATTAAATAGAATATTAATTCGACCAATACTAGGAAAAACTCCTTATGATATATTTAGAGGTAGGAAACCTTCTTTAGAATATTTCAAAGTATTTGGAAGCAAGTGTTTCATCTTGAATACTAAAGACTATCTAACCAAGTTTGACTCAAAGTCATACGAAAGTGTTTTTCTAGGATATTCTCAAAATAGCAAAGCTTATGTGGTATTAAATAAACATACAATGAAAGTCAAAGAATCACTCAATGTGACATTCAATGAAAATCCCCCTCCTACCAAATTATCACCATTGGTTGATGATGATGTTGGTAGAGAAGAAGCCATTAGAAAGAATACCAAAATAGTAAATACTAATAATGAAGAAGGTAAGTCAATTAAAGTTGACAAAATCGTTAACATTAAGGAGTCCAAAACTCATCCACTAGATCAAGTCATAGGAAATCTTAATCAAAGAACCTTAAGATCTCAAGCCCAAAATCATAGTAATTTCTTTTGTTTTATATCTACAATAGAACCCAAAATGTCAATGAAGCATTAAAAGATGAAAGTTAGGTTGTAGCTATGCAAGAAGAACTAAATTAATTTGTAGCTAATAACGTTTGGGAATTAGTCCCTTCACCTATAAGTCAATCCGTCATAGGAACAAAATGGGTCTTTAGAAACAAATTAGATAAAAATGGTATAGTATCTAGAAACAAGGCTAGATTGGTGGCACAAGGTTATAATCAACAAGAAGGTATAGATTACGATGAAGCGTATGCTCCGGTAGCTAGGCTAGAGTCAATTAGAATACATCTTGTTATTGCTTGTTTAAATGATTTTAAATTGTATCAAATGGATGTAAAAGGTGCTTTTCTAAATGGTTTTATAAACGAAGAGGTTTATGTTGCTCAACCTCCGGGGTTCATTGATTTTCAAAAACCAAACTATGTTTATAAACTTAAAAAGGCTTTGTATGGTCTTAAGCGAGCTCCAAAAACTTGGTATGATAGACTAAAATCATTTTTGACAAAACACAAGTATTCAATGGGAATGGTCGATAACACACTTTTTACTAATAAATCAAAGTCACATCTTATCATTGTTCAAATATATGTCGACGATATTATATTTGGTTCCACGAGTCAAAACTTATGTGATGATTTTGTGAAAATCATGCACGACGAGTTTGAGATGAGTATGATGGGCGAGTTGAACAAAAATTTGATTGAAATTCTAAACTATATATATAATATATATAATAAAATATATATAATAAATATAATCTAAAAACAATCAATGAAACCGAGGAGTAGTATAGAATATCCCCGGGTCGTTTATCCCCAACGAGGCTGTGCTGGAGAATCGATATAGTCGGAAGATTGGAGTTTGAATGAGAGTAATGATTTGGGAGTGTAGGAAGCTAAATTAATCAATAACAAGCAAAAACAATTGAGAAACCCTAAAAATGAAAGCTAAATAACTTAAATCCTAAAACGGGTATGAAAAACGAGGGTCAAAAACCTAAATTTTGCAAATTAAACCCTAAAACAAATTTAAAAGCTAAAATAGATTCTAAATGACAAATAACGAAGTTTAAAAAAAACTAGACTGAAAACGGAGGTCGTTTGACCCAAAAACGAGTCAAGACAAGAACCGTACCCGAGACCCGTTCTTTAAAAATCAAAAGTTTGCAAAATTAACCCTACGAAAGTTTTTCTATTTTTCCTACGTAAAATATGACTAAAGAAAATTTCCTAAAAAAGAAAAATATTTTTTTGATAATTTTTGTATTTTTTATGAATTTTTAAAACTTTTAACGAAATTAAATTATAAAAAATACTAAACTATTTTTAAAAATTCTGAAAAAATTACTAAAATTACTTTACCCTAAAACCTACCTAAGAAAAATAAGAAACCCAAAATTCAGCTTATGAATAAGCTGAAAATAAGCTCAAACGAGCTTATAGCTAAATGGGCAAAACTCCCTTATATACCAAAGTGCCCAAGGGTCTAACAGAAAAGACCCAAGGGCACAGCGGTAAGAGAGTTTATAAAGAAGAGGTGTATTGAGGGTTGAGACCCGGGTTCGAGTCTTGCTCACCCGGGTTTCCCCTTATCTCCTCTTTTTTTTTAGAAAAACTTTTTAACCAAACTTGATAAGCACATGGGGCTTATCATTTTTCATAACTACAGCTTTTTGTGAATGCTTATAAATAAGCTGGAAAAAGGGCTTTTTGTTGGCAGAAGGCTTAAATTGAGCTTAAAGGCTCAAGTGGCTTTTCTTAATGGCTTTTTGGACTATTAAGCTAACATTTTAACAAATAAGCTTAAAGGGATTATCTAACCTAACCTAAATAAGCACTTATGAATTAAATTCTAACAACTAAATAAGCTGGAAAAGGCTAAATAGACAGAAAGCTTAACTAAGCTTAAGGGCACATGGACTTGAGCAAAGCTAACAAGAGCTTAAGAACTAAAAAGCTAAGGAAACTGAAGTTAAGCAAAAGAGACTAGCTACCCTAACCAAAATAAGCCCTATGCATTCAAATAAGCTAGATAAAACAGATAGATAAGCTAAAAATCAAATAAGCAATGGGTACAAATGCTGAAAGACAGAAGCCTAGGGACACATTTTTGGGCCTAAAAATAAGCAACAAAAAGGGGGTCCTAAGGTCTGAAACAAAGAGATTGTATTAAAGAGCTTATTGGCTTTCTAGAAAAGCCAAAAGCTTGTGTAGACACTGACTAATAAGCTAAAAAAGTGGGCTTGAAAATAAGCCCCTAGCACCAGGGGAATTTAACAAAAAATGGGGGGCTTAACTTGACAGCTTAAAATAAGCTGTCAAATAAGCTTAAAATGAAAAATAATTGGTAAACAGATTAAAAGGGGCTTGTGAAGAGCTTATATTCAAAATTTCATTTGCTAAAAACAAATTAAACCTGCTGGTTTTTGTTTTTGAAAAAGGGCTTTTTCTTTTACTAAAAGATGACACCACAATTTTTGGCAGTTTGACTTAGGTACAAGAATGACTCAAAACACTTTTGAAAACTTGTTTAGACACTCAAATAAGGATTCAAAACAAAGGTATTAAAGGACTTTACACAGCTTAATCAAATAAGCTGTGTAAAGTGTTTTTTGACTTAACAAATTTTTAGCTAACTTTGATAAAACTTAAATTACACTTTTTGCTTATAACCTTTAGAAAAACAAGCTCAAATGAGCTAAATGCACTTAGCCAAGTGGGCAACAAGTGACACCAACCCATACCATCCCATTTTGACCCCTTTGGGCCTTACCCAAACACTCTTTGATACTTTTTAAAAAAGGATTTTTAAACTATAAGGTAGTTTAAGCACAAATTTTAAAAAGACAAGTATAAACACGTATTGTTAGCACTCAAAAAGGGTAAAAAGAAAAAAAGCAAATAAGCACTATAAGACATAAATAAGCTGGAACATAAGCTTGCTACTAGTAATAATAAGAAAAATTTAAAAGGTATCGTTGTTGAGTTTAGAGTTGTACCTTGCTCCTGTTGCTCAAAACAAGAGTGTATGAACCTAAATAAGCTCTAATCCTACCCCTTAGCTTATAAATAAGCTATACTAAGCACCCCCAATGAGCCTTCCATTTCTGCCCATTCATCCTTAGCTTATCAAATAGTGATTTTGTTTCCTTCTTTTAATTTTTCTTGGTATCTTATATCAAAGTTTGAAAACAGATTGTAAAGTGCTTATATAAGAGCTTATATGACTTTTTAAAAGAAACACAAGTTGAAATCAAACTCTAGAACACAATGTGAAAGATAAAACTGAATTTTCATTAAACTAAAAAAAGTACAATTACGCAAAAGCAAACTAAGTTAAAAACTAGGACTGAGTACTACAACTACACACCCTTTGCCACAATGGCTTACAAGTTTTTATATAAAAGAGCTAGGGTTTGGGCTTCCCTTCTTATCTTCACTTGTGTGCTTCTTTGTAGACACAAAACAGCTCTTTGTGCTTGTTGTGAGTGTGTAAACACAAGTCTAATCCTGGCCCTTGGTTATGCTATGCTGTCACACAAATTGATGCTCAACTATTCATTATCATTGGCCAAGGTATTCACAGGATTGCAGCGGGTGTTCATAGACCCATGTGGATGTGGGTTACGAGAGGGAGAGTGATGGTTTGGAGGTGTTGAACAGTCATGAGGGGTGAAGTTACAGGAGGGGGCGTGTGGAGATTTGCGGGAAATGAGTTGGAAGTATATTACAGTGTTTCAAAAACGGGTAAAACGGGGTGAGGGTTTGGGAGTTTGTCACAATTGGTCCCTCCTGGTTATAGATGTCATTGCAATTTTAGTCCATGTGTTTATAAATATTTGGGGATTTGACAGAAAAGGTCCCCCAATGTTATACTTGTTATTTCACCACAAGTCCTTGTGGTGTATAACTTTCTAGGGTTGGCAGAATTGGCCCTTGTGGTTAATACTTTGGGAAAATGGCAGCATGAGTCCCTCACAAGCATTTTCTTCATATTCTTCATTAAATAAGTTAGGGACTTGGCAATTTTGGCCCCTAAACTTATTTTTCTTTACTTTTTGACTTTGGATTTGTCGGGGTTGACTTTGGTTGACTTTTTCAGACTTGGGCTTTGTCTTGACTTTGTCTTTACCACACTTTTCCATTATGTGTCCGGTTTTGTCGTTTTGGCTTCGTTTTTTGTCCTTTTCTTAGATATCCGTTCCTGCACAACATAATTAGCAAAACAAGCATATATTTGGCATTTTAAGTCCGTTTTTAGTTATTTTAACTTGTTTTTAAAGGTAAAAGGTATGTGTAATTAAACACATACCAGTCACCACTACGTTTGAAGATGTTAGGTTTAATTTATGCCGACATTTATTGGCAAGTCTTTCTTAATAGAGTATTTGTTAATCACTTATTGGCGATCCTAGATAGATTAGCAGTTAGTCGATCATTAGCTTTATGCATAAGGTAGGTATTAAGGCGTTTTTCTTTCTTTACTTGCAAGGCAAGTTACAGTTTTTTCTAAGTCGGTTGGGTTTACTTTTAACCGCGAGTTTGGGGTGTTTCCAGTCGATTTGGACTTAATTTTTACCCCCTCTCCTCTATAAAAGTAGGTGTGGGGTGTAATGAGCTTAACTATTTATAACAAAAATAAAAGATAGATGATATCAATTAGGTATTCCAAGTAAGAAAAGGAAACACGAAATTGAAGATTAATGGATTTGTTATACGAATGATGTAGTGTTTGTTACAGAGAGAAAATGAAAGATTACAAATCATAAATGAATTACAAATGAGCTAAGGACTAGTATTTAAAGGAAAAAATGGTTGGGAAAATCTCTTAGGTAGAGTTTGACTGGTTCGTTGAATTTGAGTATGTGCGGGTCACGTGTGAGGTAAATGAGCATATAACAATCCTTCCCCTTTAACATTCTTGTCCTCAAGAATGTAGTTCCATCTGTGGAAACCTTTGGATGAGATCAGTATAAAGCTTCCAAGTAGCATCTTCTTCAGCTTGGTTGACCCATTTAACTAGTACATATAGAACAGCCTTATTGTGCAGCTTGCCTAGTCTCTTCCCAATAATTGCTTCAGGTTCCACACTTAGTACTCCATCTGGACCACATTGAGGCAATATTCCAACTTGATGATTTGTTCCCTTACACAACTTCAATTGTGAGACATGAAAAACATGATGGTTCTGACTAGACTCAGGCAATTGCAATTTGTAAGCAACCTTCCTAATTTTAGCATGGATGAGAAATGGTCCATAAAACTTTGCTGCAAACTTGTAGTGTGTTCCTTGCCTTGCTGTAACCTGCCTGTAGGGTTGCAACTTCAGATACACCTTCATTCCTACTTCAAAACTTCTGTCACTCCTATTCTTGTCAGCCGTGTTCTTCATTCTCTTTTGAGACCTCTTGACATGGAACTGCAACATGGCTATAGCTTGCTCCCTAGCTTGCATAGTTCTGTCCACCTAGGGTAAATGAAGATTAGGTGCCTGACCATATACTATTTCAAAAGGAGTTGTGTGAGCAGAGCTAATGAGACCCATTTGACCCACTATTTTGTTTTTTCACCAGTCATGCACCTCATGAAGCACTCCACACATTTGTTGAATATATCTGTCTGACCATCTGTTTGGGGATGACAGGCAATGGATAGATTCAATTGTACCTTCATGACCTTGAACAAGAATTTACAAGAATTGACTGATGAAATTTTTATCCTTGTCACTAACAATGATGTTTGGCATACCATGTAATTTGTAGATATTATCCATAAAAACTTGAGCCACTTGACTAGCAGTAAAGGGGTGACTCATAGGGATAAAATTGGCATATTTGCTCAATCTGTCAACCACCACAAACAGAACTATCTTGCCTTAGGAGGGAGGCAAAGCTTCAATGAAATCCATGGATATTTCATGCCAGACCTTGGTAGGGATTGGTAAATGTTACAGGAATCCAGAGGAAGCTGCCAAATCTGACTTATTCCTTTGGCATACATCACACTCAATAACAAATTTCTTAGTGAGTTTCTTCATACCTCTCCAGTATAAAATAGTACCCATTTTCTTAATTGTAACTTGCACACCTGAATGGCATCCAATTGGGTCATAATAGAAGTATGTCACCAATTTCTTCCTTAGTTGTTCATCAATTCCAACAACCAATTTGCCCTTCCTTCTTAGTTCTCCATTTGTCCAGGTGTACTTGGTACCAGTGTAAGTGCTATCTTCAAGCTGCTTGATCAATAACTGAAGATCCACATCTGCTGCCTAACTATTTTTGATTTGCTGCAACAAGTCACTAATAACTGTGGTAAGGATAAGTGAACACAATTCAGAACCACTTGAAATCTTTAAGAGCGCATCAGCAGTAGTGTTTTCACTTCCTTTTTTGTAAGATATCTCATAGTTATAGCCTAGCAGTTTTGGGAGCCACTTAGCTTGAAATGGAGTAGTTAATCTTTGGTCTCGGAGATATATTAAGCTGAAGTGGCCTGTTTTGATTTTAAAATGCCTATCCAAGAGGTACCCCCTCTATTCCTCCAAAGCCATTAAGACTGCATAGAACTCCTTCTCATAGGTGGATAAAGCTTGGTGTTTAGGAGATAAGGATTTGCTGAGGTATGCTATAGGATGTCCACCTTGCTATAGGACTGCCCCAATTCCCATGCCTGATGCATCAGTCTCCACTGTGAATGGTTGATTAAAGTCAGGCAATGCCAATACTAGAGCTTGGATCATAGCTAATTTTAGCTCTTCAAAAGCTACTTGAGCACTATGATTCCAGGCAAAAGAGTTCTTCTTCATCAGAGTAGTTAAGGGTTTGCTTATAATAGCATAATTCCTAATGAATCTCCTGTGGTATCCAGTTAATCCAAGGAATCCCCTTAACTATTTGACATTAGCTGGTGTTGGCCACTTCTGCATAGCTATGATCTTAGAAGGGCCTGTGGAAACTCCCTCCCCAGAAATGATATGACTAAGGTATTCCACTTGTCTAGCAGCAAATATACACTTACTCATATTTGCATACAAGGAATTCTAGTTCATGGCCTGCAAAACCAGCTGAAGATGCTCAAATGTTCTTCCAATGTCGCACTATTCACCAGTATGCCATCAAAGAAGACTAATGTAAAGTGCCTCAAGAAAGGTTTGAAGATAGTGTTCATGTGTCACACCCCGTAAATTTTAGGTCATTATTTTAATTTTTTCCGATCATTATTTTTGACTTTTATACATTATGTTTAAATATGATAATTTTCCGAGAAGTTGTCCCGCGTAAAACTGAAAATCATCGTCGAATGCGTTCTGGCTTCGGACTTGGATTAGTCTACATGTTATATGCATTATTGTATCATTTTAAAGTGTTACGTAGGTCACGTTCACTTTCGCTTGCGATTTATACGTTTTTCGCGTACGTCGTACGGTTTTAGCAATTTAGGTCAAACGGAGACTCGAAAACCCGTCACCTTTTCATGTAAACCCTAGTTATTGTACGTCTCGTGTTTATAAGTCAAAATTTTTGTTCACTCCCCCTCTTGATCAAATTGGACGCATAAGCTCAAAAATAAAACATTGAAGCATCTTTTACCTTTATTTTGAATTTTCAAAAGAAAACACCATCACATGCAAGATAGGGTCATCTTTGTAGTTTTTCTCCCATGCATGAACTTGTGAACTCTTACCTCCTTGTCTTCATGCAACATGAAGGACCACTAAACCACTATCAAATATTAGAGTGTAACCATTTATTTTCCAAGTGACTAAGTTTATTTGCCTCCCTCTTGTGCCTTAGGTTCCAACTCCGAACCACTAATAAGTAAGGGACCCATTATTTAGTCGTTCGAACCACAAGCACCAAAAGGAAATGGCTCAAGCTTTTGCTTGAACCATGGTTCACATAAAAGATCCCCTAAAACCCTAAGTCCTCCTATAAATACCTAAGGATAGATGAGATAGGGTTTCACTTGCCTCTTTACATAAAAATTTCATTTTCTTTCTCTCCTTTCTTTCCTCTTGGCCACGACAACAAACAACAACAACAAGGGTTCCATATCTTTGATTTCTAGCAAGATTCAAGTGTTTCAAGATCATTCTTATTTATATCTAAGGTGTTTATAAGAAAGTTTTCATTGATTTCAAGGGTTATAGCAAAGATTAAAAGTTAGGGTTTTGGTTATTTTCATTTGGGTTTCAAGATCCTTCACTTCTTTTTCAAGTTCTTGTTAAATATAGATTGTTCTTCATCTTGTAAGCAAATCTTGAACCTATCTCTTCCATCTTTTATATTCTCATGTTCTTAATCAAGTTCTATATATATACACATCCTTTAGTGTTTATGTTATTTTTCAAAAGAAACTAGTGGGTTTATAAACTTATAAAGTTTCTGTGGGTTCTTGATATTAATACTTTGATTATGGAAATGATGAGTGAACTTGTGGGTTGAAACAAAGATGATGATAGTATTAGGATAGATTAAGAGTGGATTTTGTTGGTTGGATTAGTAGTGAACGGGATTAGGTTAGTATAGGCACTATTGTGAAGTTTGAATGGATTTTTGGAAGCGTTTGCAAAAAATATGGTTGCTGATCCGATTTTGTTTTGAGGTTTTGGGCGCGACTATAAAAATTTTCATTAGTCACGAAGAAGTAGTTTATTGGAAGCCTTGTTTTGAATAGATAATTTTCATATGTGTGAAACACTAAAAACGATTTAAAACGCAAGTTATGGCGAAATGAATTTTTGAAACACTTTTCGGAAAAACAATTATTTATGAGCTGATTGGAAATATAAAATGGGTTTTCGGACACTTTCGAGTTGATTTGAGCTTTTAAAACATTGGCGAAACGTATGTAGACACTAGTATATTAAGTGGAAACTTTAGAAACATCACAAATGTATTATCGGGATTTCTAAAACGAGAAACTTCTAAAAATAGAAACTTTTTGTATTTATTAGTTAGACGGACTTGAAATGTAGGCGTTTAGTTATCACTAGTGCGTTTTAAAATCATGGACTTATCGAATATTAAGGGACGGTATTAACGTCCTGAAACTTAGAACTTTTCTAAAATAGTAACTTTTCTAAAATAAAAACTTTTCGTAAAACATGGCGTGACGTAACTGTAAACCTTATACTTTCATAATGACACGTTTTTACCATATAAACTAAAGCCCAAACACTTTTGGATGTCTATTTATTTTATAAGCGTCTTATTCGACGTTTTGTATTTATTGCTCGTTTTTGAAGCACGTCTTTTAATTAGGTCGCGGTTAGAGTCGTTCGATATCGTTATACTCTTCATTGATTTACTTTCTCACCATTTGCTTAAGATGAGTTCATAGCCCAACTTTTCTAACTGATTTCACTTACGTTTCATAGCTTTGGGGTGAGAACATTGTTGCTTTCAAATAAAAAAGACACAAGTACTTTACGTGAGATTTTCCCTATTTACGTGTTGCCTAAGTAGCGTACGGACCACTATTGCCTAAATTATCATGAACCGTTAATTTCTTGACCGGCCTTTGGTTAAGTAAGCGTGAGTGTTATAAATAGATCTATGGGGACTGATTATCTCTGTCCGGGTAAGTAGCGCTTACTAGTTGCGGAGATGCCGAACTAACAGACGTATAACATGTCGGATTTCATTTAGGTGATCTTGGTCAGATACCTGTAGGGCAAGCTTTTCATAGCATAATTAAAAGGCTCCATGCTAATTGTGCTTCGGTGTCATGCGCTTAATGAAACGTAAATGCCTTTTTATGTGAAATTGTATCTGTTATAATTGTCACATGCGTTTTTTGAATCTTGTTGTCCACCTTATTACATTTAAACTAAACCTATGAATTCACCAACATTATGTTGACTTTTAACAATGTTTTCAGGTGCTTAGCTTGGATGTCTTTTATTGCTATGTAGTGTCGACTTGCATTGGCCCGATTTTCAAGAATTTATCAATTGATTAAACATCATTGTCAATTTTCAAAACTTATATTCGCTTTCGCATATTATCTTTGAACTTATGTAAAACTTTAACTATTTTTATTTAATGCAACGATGTTGGATTTCTGAAACGTACCCATAGAGGTCGTTGTTTGTACTTTGTGAGATGTATATTATGACGTCACGCCCCCGGACATGTATTCCGTCCAGGCCCCGTTTGAGGGTGTGACAGATTGGTATCCAAATCCAAGGTTATAAAGAACCAGGTAGAACATTAGGTCTGGTCTATAACCAGTATGTGATCCTACGCTTTTGTACTTGCTTACGTATATAATTACTATCGATAAGTATACGAGTATTAATTATAATACATTTCCATAATTATATTACGTTTAATTTTGCCATGATGATATTTTACATCACATCTATATTTTTCTGCATTGCACGCACTGGCATGGTTTCATATAAAGGGGATTTATATAAACTTTTGCTTGTGCAGGTTATGGCAGCTCCGGTCATTTCTATTTCTTCGGATTTATCAGACGAGAGTGTAGGATCCTCTATCTCGCGAGTTATTCTTATTGGTTCTATTCCTGTTGAGGTCCCTGTTGCACCGGAGGTGAGGGCGGCTGCAGTTACCTCACCTGCAGGGGTGCTTGAGCTTGATACTCATTCATCATCAGAGGCTGATCCATCAGAGAGTTCACTACCTCCTGTACCAGTAGCACTTATGGTTTCACCTTTTCTATGTTCGAACGATTCAGAGTCAGATACTGAGATGCTCGAGAGGCATGTATCATCTACACCTCATAATGCTATGCTTGCTAGATGGAGGAGCAGAGTTGTATCACGATCATCATCACCTACTACTTACACTTTAGAGATCCCTACTGCTCCCATTCCACCCGCACCATCTGCTATTGTTGCACCATTTACTGATATTATCTCACCTGTTGATGCACCACCCGGGATTCGTCGACGACGAGCTATTCTAATCCGACCTGGGCAGGACATTCCTATCAGTTGACTTTACTTCACACATCCTGGTGAGCCATGTAGGGCTTTGACCGCGAGGAAGTCAGTTAGACCCTTACCTTCTCACCGCTTGGCATTGTGGTACACATCCCATCATTTAGATCGTTTTACTTCTGAATCATCATAATACCATTCATCTCCCGATCATTCATCAGCAGACCATTCTCCATCAAATCATACTTCAGGTCATTCTACATCTAATCAGTCTTTATCTAGGCATTCTTCACCATCACTACCCCTGGGAATGAGGCCTAGGTTATAGCTACAGTCACCTGTGTCGAGCACACATTTCTTATCTACTGCAGAGAGTTCTCCTTCTGACTCGCCGGCTACTACTTTAGATAGACATTCACATTCACCATCTCATTATGCAGGACTATCTCGCAAGAGGTGCAGGTCTCCTGCTACTACCGTATCTTCATCTATCCCTGCTTCAGGAGCATTAGTTCCTACTCGTACTGATCTCAGAGGTTTAAGGATTCTATTTCACTAGAGGATAGTATTGAGGAGGACATTGAGGCAGATGTGTTAGCAAATATCGAGGCTGATGCTACGAGTGTTGAGGTTGCAGCAGATATAGATGTTGAGGCTGGGATTGATGCGGGTATTGGTATGGAGGTCGATGTTGGGGTTGATATAGAGGACAAGGATGAGGGCGAGGCCGAGTCCAGTGATAGAGGTACTATGGAGGTTGGAGTGGATGTGGTTGCCGGGATTGATATCCCATATGGTATGCTTATGCCTGACGTTGTGGAGCGTTTGGAGTAGGTTGTACATGATATTTATAGGCACGTTATGGAGATACCTCTTCAAAGGGTGGAGGACATTGAGGCGGGACAGAGACAGTTAGAGGCGGAGAGTTTGATTGCTAGTAGAGAGAGAGCTGGTTTGCTTGATCGCGTTGCG
Organism: Tanacetum coccineum; assembly: GCA_026074375.1. Taxonomy (NCBI): domain Eukaryota; kingdom Viridiplantae; phylum Streptophyta; class Magnoliopsida; order Asterales; family Asteraceae; genus Tanacetum; species Tanacetum coccineum. Next base: position 20,077 of record BQNB010046134.1, on the reverse strand, counting down.
GCCTTGGAGAGGAGAAACGCGAGGCTTTGAGACACCTTGAGGATGGAGAGTGCGAGAGCCGATAGGCTTCGGCGACGCATGAGCTTTATGGCGGGTGAGCTCAGACAGATCCACAGGTTTCATTACTATGACAGGATGAGGTTTAGGAGATTGGAGACATTCGCTGCGAGGTGTTGGGGTTTTCGTCCATAATGCTGTGTACGGACTTTATATTAGTGGTAGAACTAGTTGTTAGTAGTAGTATTAGTCTAAATCAAGTTCCCCGTTATGGGTTGATTGTAACCGACTATGATGCTTTTATATGATATGAAAAGCTTATTATGATTCTCTCGCGTGTTCGTCTTTTATTGTTATTTACTCGTTCTGGAAAAACGTGTTTTATTGTATTTTTAGCTTTACCTTATAAATCTTATTTACCGTTTATAATAACTATATCTCGTATTGAATCTTATCGCGTGCTATGTCTTATGATTAGATCATGACTATCACTCGCTCTGGTATGACCCCAGAGGCAATTGAAGAACTCATTAACCAACGAGTGATGGAGGCATTGGCTACTTATGAGGTAAACCGTGCTGCTGAATTGGTTGTTGAAAGTCAAATCCAGAATGGAGATGATGGCGACAACAGAAACGGTAAGGGAAATGGAAATGGAAATGGCGGGGGAAATGGAGACGGAGTCGGTAGAGGAAATGGAAACGGAAATGGAGGAGGCAATGGGAATGGAAATCCTAATAGGAATGATAGAGGTGTTATGCCTGTCGCCCGTGAGTGTACTTACCATGATTTCGTGAAGTGTCAACCACTCAACTTCAAAGGAACTAAAGGAGTTGTCTGGTTGACCAGGTGGTTTGAGAAGATGGAGATAGTATTTCACATCAGCAATTGTCCAGAGAGGTACCAAGTTAAGTATGCTACGTGCACCCTGTTAAACAGTGCATTGACTTGGTGGAATGCACACAAGAGGAAATGGCTCAAGCTTTTTCTAGCCGTTCGCACCAAAAGGAAATGGCTCAAGCTTTTTCTTGAACCATGGTTCACATAAAGGATTCCCTAAAACCCTAAGTCCTCCTATAAATACCCAAGGATAGATGAGACAGGGTTTCACTTGCCTTTTTACATCAAAAATTTATTTTCTTTCTCTCCTTTCTTTCCTTTTGGCCACGACAACAAACAACAACAACAAGGGTTCCATATCTTTGATTTCTAGCAAGATTTAAGTGTTCCAAGATCATTTTTATTTATATCTAAGGTGTTTATAAGAAAGGTTTCATTGATTTCAAGGGTTATAGCAAAGATTAAAAGTTAGGGTTTTGGTTATTTTCATTTAGGTTTCATGATCCTTTACTTCTTTTTCAAGTTTTTGTTAAATCTAGCTTGTTCTTCTTCTTGTAAGCAAATCTTGAACCTATCTCTTCCATCTTTTATATTCTCACGTTCTTAATTAAGTTATATATATATATATATATACACCCTTTAGTGTTTGTGTTATTTTTCAAAAGAAACTAGTGGGTTTATAAACTAATGAAGTTTTTGTGGGTTCTTGATATTAATACTTTGATTATGGAAAGGATGAGTGAACTTGTAGATTTCAACAAAGATGGTGATGGCATTAAGATAGATTAAGAGTGGATTTTGTTGGTTGGATTAGTAGTGAACGGGATTAGGTTAGTATAGGCACTATTGTGAAGTTTGGATGGATTTTTAGAAGCGTTTGCAAAAAATATAGTTGCTGATCCGATTTTGTTTTGAGGTTTTGGGCGACTTAAAAATATTTTCATTAGTTAAGAAAGTAGTTTTTGGAGAGCTTGTTTGGAATAGATAAATTTTCATATATCGAACACTAAAAACGGGTTTAAAACGGCCAAGTTATGGCGAAATGAATTTTTAAAACACTTTTTGGAAAAAATAATTATTTATGTGCTGATTGGAAATATAAAATGGGTTTTCGGACACTTTCGAGTTGATTTGAGCTTTTAAAACATTGGTGAAACGTATGTAGACACTAGTATATTAAGTGAAAACTTTAGAAACATCACAAATGTATTATCGGGATTTCTAAAACAGGAAACTTTTAAAAATAGAAACTTTTGGTATTTATTAGCGAGACGGGCTTAAAATGTAGGCGTTTAGTTATCACTAGTGCGTTTTAGGATCATGGACTTATCGAATATTAGGGGGCGGTATTAACGTCCCAAAACTTAGAACTTTCCTAAAATAGTAACTTTTCGAAATAGAAACTTTTCGTAAAACATGGCGTGACGTAACTGTAAACCTTATACTTTCATAATGACACGTTTTTACCATATAAACTAAAGCGCAAACACTTATGGATGTCTATTTCTTTTATAAGCGTCTTATCCGATGTTTCGTATTTATTACTCGTTTCTGAAGCGAGTCTTTTAATCAGGTCGCGGTTAGAGTCGTTCGATATCGTTATACTCTTCGTTGATTTACTTTCTTACCATTTGCTTAAGGTGAGTTTATAGCCCCACTTTTCTAACCGATTTCACTTACGTTTCATAGCTTTGGGGTGAGAACATTGTTGCTTTCAAATAAAATGGACACAAGTACTTTACGTGAGATTTTTACTATTTACATGTTGCCTAAGTAGCGTACGAACCACTATTGCCCAAATTATCATGAACCGTTAATTTATTGACCGACCTTTGGTTAAGTAAGCGTGAGTGTTATAAATAGATCTATGGGGACTGATTATTCTCATCCGGGTAAGTAACGCTTACTAGTTGCGGAGATGCCGAACTAACAGACGTATAACATGTCGGATTTTGTTTAGGTGATCTTGGTCAGATACCTGTAGGGCAAGCCTTTCATAGCATAATTAAATGCTTTATGCTAATTGAGCTTCGGTGTCATGAGCTTAGAACAACGTAAATGCCTTTTATGTGAAATTGTATCTGTTATAATTGTCACATGCGTTTTGTAAATCTTGTGGTCCACCTTATTACATTTAAACTAAACCTATGAATTCACCAATATTATGTTGACGTTTTAACAATGTTTTCAGGTGCTTAGCTTGGATGTCTTTGATTGCTATGTGGTGTCGACTTGCATTGGCCCGATTTTCAAGAATTTATCAATTGATTAAACATCGTTGTCAATTTCCAAAACTTATATTCGCTTCCGCATATTATCTTTGAACTTATGTAAAACTTTAACTATTTTTATTTAATGCAACGATGTTAGATTTCTGAAACGTACCTACAGAGGTCGTTCTTTGTACTTTGTGTGATGTATATTATGACGTCACACCCCCGGACATGTATTCCGTCCACTCCCCGTTTGGGGGTGTGACATCATAAGGGATTGAAAGGCTGAGGGTGCATTTGTTAAGCCAAAAGTGTTAGCCTTAATTTTATTAAGTCAAACAAGAATGTTATCGGTCATCTTAGTTATTATAAGTCTGAGTTTGTAATAGGCTAGTCGGGTTTAACGAGCTTGGACTGTAATCTAATATTGTCTATGTTTCGAGCTCTTAGCCTATCAAATACCAAGCCCGGCCTAATGTGCAAGCCCATACGCCTAAGTATGAGGCCTATAGTATAAATACACTCTCCATCCCATGGAGAGTGTGGATTGGTCATTTCATGTGTGTGTTTTCATATGTGTAAAGACCCTCCACTCTTTTCTTCTATCTAATACATCTTTCATTTTCTCTTCTTTCTTTTCTATCTTATTACTTTAGACTTATTGCTTATTGTTGTGAAGTGGATAATATTTGGGATAACAATTGGTATCAAAATCCATGAGCGAATTTAGTGATTGCGTTTTTGCTTATTTTCGAGCTTATTCTAGCTTATTTCAGCTTATTTTTTATTTATTTCGTAGCTTATTTCTATTAAAACGTTGGTTAGTATTTTTTTTCTCTTTTGGGCTGTTATATCTTGTGATAATGATGGGCTAAAAGAGTCACAGGTCACGGCTTATAATAAAACTATAAAAGGGTGCGTTTGAACAGTGTATAAGGTGTACATTTTTTTACTCACAATCATATATATGTTAGTCAAAAAGTTTTGTGCTTGTGGTTTTGCTTATTTTTGGCATCTTATTGTCACGGCTTATTGTGCCAACTTTTTGATGGCTTATTTTGTTTTAGAGCACTGGGTACAGTGGTGCCGTTGGGAAAAAGTGCTGCCACGTCAGCACTTTTTCCCAACGGCACTAGAAACCCAACGGCACCACATTCGTGGGGGTAACAGTTGGCACCAGAAAATCTGATGCCGTTGGAAAAAAAACACATTACAATAAAAGTAAAAACATAAAAAAGATAATACGTAAACAAGAAATAAAAATTACAAACTAGTAGTTACGGTTCCAAACATGCTCCACAAGGTCATCTCGAAGATCGTTGTGTACTTTGCTATCTCTGAGTTCTTTGTGTTTTCGAACATGTAAATCACATCTTTCGGTCCATTCCTGTGGAATGTCTGGCGTTGGATCAACGAAAACATCTCTTAAATTCACTACGAAATCTTCGTCTTCCAATATCATGTTATGCAACATTACACAACAATACATGATCCTTTTCAAAGCGTTGATTTCGAAAGCACGTGCGGGTTGTCGTATAATTCCCCAACGACCTTGTAGGACTCCGAAAGCTCTTTCGATATCTTTTCTAGAACTTTCTTGAATTCTTTTAAATTTCAACGTTTTTTCAGTCTTTGCAACAGAAAACGTTTTCACAAACACGGACCATGTTGGATAAATGCCGTCGGCTAAATAGTAACCTTTGTTGTATATATGTCCGTTTACTTCAAACGGACATTCCGGAGCTGTACCGGCAAGTTCATCATCAAATAACGGGGAACCATATAAAACATTAAGATCATTATTTGCACCCGGAACCCCAAAATAAGCATGCCAAATCCATAATCGTTGATCCGCAACCGCTTCTAACATAATTGTTGGGTATTTATGGTCACGTCTTTTGAATTGAGCGGCTAAGGCTTTTGGGCAATTTTTCCAATCCCAATGCATACAATCAATACTCCCGAGCATTCCCGGGAGTCCATGTTTTTCTTCATGCAATGCATATAAGTTTTCAATATCCACTAAAGTGGGCTTTCTTAAATACTTTTCAACGTATAAAATATGTATGCATTTTGTAAACTCGACTAAACATCGTCGTTGTGTTCGTTCACCAATTTGCAAGTACTCATCAAATGCATCAGCCGCAGTGCCGTACGCTAGTTGGCGTATAGCGGATGTGCACTTCAAAATAGGACCAATACTTTTACGACCGGTACAATCGTAACCTTCTCTAAAAAATTGAAAGTAATCGGGAAGGGGCTGGGCATCATAACTTAAAATATCATTAACTATTTTTTTAAAAAGTGTAGAGCTCATACGATACCTTCGCCTAAAATTCTCTTCGGTATATTTAGGATCAATCTCTTCGTCGCCAAAATAGTCGTCGATTAGACGTTCCTCCGCCGTTTCTCGTTGACGTGGTATGTATGCCCTCTTTTTAGGACTCGATCTCGATCCCGTTCCCGATCCCGATCCACCGGCTTCTTGTTCACACAAAGCCATATATTGTTCATACTCTTGATAAGAACGAATATATCGCTCCCGGTCGTCTTGAAAATAAGCATCATAAGTTTCTAAAGTGTTTGCGAAGACGGGATAGTTTGGATCCATATTTGAAAGAAAAGTGAGTGTTTATTGATATGTAAATGAAATTGGAAGAGTGTGAAAAAATAGAAAAATAAGGAGGTATTTATAGGATTTTTGGGGTATAAATTCAAAAAAAACGGCTATATTCCTTCCCCCTAACGGTCAGATTTAAAAAAAAAAAAAACTAGGCTGGTGGTGACGGCGCGAGAACGAACGGCGCCACCGAGGTAACGGTGCGCCGTTGGTTTTCTGGCGCCGTTGGTCTTGGCACCACCTTCGGCGCCACCGTACCTCCTTCTCTTATAGCTGGTAGCTTATTAGTTGTTAGGTTTATGGCTTAAAAAAGGTGTTAAAACTGCTTATTTCAGCTTATTTTCAAAGCTTCTTTACACGGCTTATTTTATTAAGTCTTTCTCTTTTAAGCTTATTATTTTAAACAAGCCTTGAACTTTAAGTGTCAATAAGTGCGTAGCTTATTAGTTCTTTTTAATAGCTTATTTGGTCTCTTTAAATAGCGTATATATAAGCTTCTTAGAAACGGCTTATTTTGGGTTTTGGCTTACTTCGTGCTCAAAGCTTCTACGTTTTCGTTTCTATATCTTTAGGAGCTTACAGGTTTACATATTTGAGGGTTATTTGTTTTTTAAACAGCTTTTTAAAGACTTTTATTAGCTTATTTGGCCATGGCTTATTTCGAGCTTATTAAGTTTTTAAGCTTCTTCTTAAAAATCAGTTTGTACTTTCATATAGACAATCTAAAAAGCTATAAAACTGCTTATTTTTATAGATTATCTCAAACAAAAATATTGTTACTTTTTTGAATTTTTTTTAAGTTATGCGGTTTGATTAAGTGATGTGCGGTTTGACCTCAACTTCAATGTGCGGTTTGTCCTAAAAGTTACAAAAGGTACGGTTTGAGTTAACATTGTGCGATTTGATCTTTTTGTGCGGCTTGATCAAGCTCATTGTGCGATTTGATAAGTTTTGCGGTTTGTCCAACGTATAGTGCGATTTGATTCTGTCTAGCTGCGGTTTGATCTAAACACTTTGTGTGGTTTGGCAAATTTTCCATATGCGATTTGACCTAAGTCAACATATGCGATTTGTTCACAAAGTCTGCGGTTTAACCAAGTCCATTGTAGCGATTTGATAACAGCTTTGTGGTTTCTTGAAGAGGCTTGATCCATCAACGAAGAAGACAACGTGTTTCGGGTTTTTCGGGTTTCGAGTTTCATTCGTTTGTGGGTCTTATAACGTATACTACTAGAATCGCGATCTTTCATAGATAATCGTAACATATTTAACATTGTTTAAACATCAATAAATGAGATCAAAAAGGATAAAAGAAACGAAAATGAAAAAACCCTAAATACACAATGAAGAAGATGATATATGTTTCATACGTATGCATGCACTTTTTAAATATTTTAATATAGTTTAGAATTTTATTTTTACATTTTAAACCTTTAGTTTTCATAAAGTTTATCTTTTACTCCTTAGTTAATACATAGTTTACTATTAGTCCTTAGTTATAAACCAATTTCAATTTTAGTCCTTAAGTTTTAAAACAATTTTAATTTTGACCTCTAGTTTTCAAATAATTCTACCTTTAGTCTCTAGTTATAACAAATTTTCAATTTTAACATTTTTTTAAAAACATTTTTAACTTTTAGTCTTTTATTTTTCTAAATTTTTTTAGTTAACTTTTAGTTTTAATCTTTTTCAACGTTAGTCTTTATTTCAAGTTTTTTTATAATCGTTAATTAAGATCAAGTACTTCAAAGTCAAACACCAGTTTTAATAAATCCACAACTACATCACTTTATCTACTTAAAATCCGTAATTCATTTCACAACAAATCATATAAAATGAAACGAAAGATACGATTTCTTCGTGTTCGGAAACAAAAAATGTGCAAGCAATAAAATATAAAATGTCAAAAGCAAAAGAGAGATGCATGGCATATTTTTGATCTCTTCATTCACACCTTCAAGTTCTTTTTAAAGAAGACTTAAAAAGCACTCGTATCGAACATAGATTCAAACAGGCATTCATGTCACTCTTTGATCAAAATGCCGAGCCTTTCACAAGTACGATGTTCCTCAACGTAGATCAACTACAAAAGCAAGTTGACAAAGACGAATTTCAAGAAGATGGATCCATGGCAGCCTTTTGGGTGATCAATAGACAGTTTCAGAAGTTCATCTATTCGTAGTTTACTTTAGATTATGACAGTCAAATGACAGACAAGTACTTTGCTGAATACACTGGAATAGAAGTTAAATACTTCAAAGACACATTACTTTAACACATGAGTAATGTTAAGAAGTCTGTTGCTGAAAGAATACGTCATCAAAGACATTATGATAGAAGGGTGAATAAAAGACAGATGCAGACGCAAGAGAGAAGTAAGGTTTGATTTAGAGAAAGAATTAGACTTGCTAATTGGTTGTCTAAAGTAAAGTAGGTGGTACAGAAATCGAGAATCAGGATACAAGCACAAGTCAGTGAAATGATGTAGATGGCTGTAAGGATAGAAATCAAAACCCATAAAATACGAAAACCAAGAGGATGAGGTACAACTGACTGCTGAATGTTATTTAACTACTATAGGACAACAACATACTGAGCAACCTGAAATCATTAATGAAGGTAAGGTTGACCAGTATACTGAACAATGTCAAGTTAAAAGTCCTATGCTTGATTCATTAATTGATAACAAGACAACTGAATTTTCAAACCAATCTCTCGAGTCAAAAAATATTTGTCTCAAAAAGTGTGTTGCCCAATTTCAAAAAGATTTTTCAAGAATGAAAGCACGTTGTATTGCTCTTGAACTTAAATGTCAAAATCAATTTGTAAAATCGGGGCATCATGGTTAATTTTTTAAAGAAAAAAGTAATGAAGCCAAGATCAAACATGACATAGATGAAAATGAAACAATAAACATCGAATTAGAGAGATAGTGTGGCTAAATTACTTACAGAAAATGAGCATCTACATAAGGAAAATGAGCATTTGAAACAGACTTACAAAGATCTTTATGATTCTATCAAAAAGACACGAGTTCATACCAAAGACCATAATGACTCTCTAATTGTCCAACTGAACAATAAGTCTACTGAAAATGCTGATTTGAAAGCTTAGATTCAGGAAAAGGTTTTTGCAATTGCCGCTTTGAAAATTGAATTAAGAAAGTTAGAAGGAAATAGTGTGGACACTAAGTTTTCAAAACCATGAGTCTTGGGGAAACCCATTTTACAACCACTCAGAAACCAATCAGATGTTAGGCAACCGATGGCGTTTAAATCTGAACGACCTAAAATTTTAAAACCACGGTTTGCCTCCTAAGTTGATGTGAAAAACGATTTGTCAAAACCAGTCACTCAACATTATTTTCCTAAAGGAAGAGACTCTGCTTTTTCAAAACCTCATCACATGATTGCATTTAGCAAATCTAGGAATAGTTTTAAGAACATACCAAGATTTAGTTCAAATGACATGGTTTATAATCACTATCTAGAAGAAGCTAAGAAAAAGACACAAGAAAGAGATAGGAACTCAAAAACTAGTGTGACGCCTTCTACTAGATTTCAAAGCTCTACTGAAGGTAGCAAACCAAAACCTAGGAACACTAATCAATAAACTAGGAATTGGCCTACATTTAAGAGTAGTTGCGTAACGATACCTGCTGTGCCCAAAGCAGACCACTCTATGAATTCTAATCCTTTTTCGGATTCTAAACACTTTGTTTGTTCTACATGTCATAAGTGTGTCTTTAATGCAAATCATGATGCTTATATAAAGAAATTCCTGAAAGAGGTAAATTCACGTGATAAGATTCAATCCTATAAGACCAGAAGCAGTAACAAACCCGTAGAACAGAACATTCATACTCAGAAACCTATAAGGCAGATCTTCGCAGGACATAGATTTTCTCCCAATAAGACTTCCGCTGTGTATGAGAAAACGTCTCCTAGATCTTGTCTTAGGTGGAAATCCATGGGTAGAATTCTCAAAACTGTTGGTCTTAGGTGGATTCCTAGACAAAAGTCATTCGACTCTTACACGGGCAAGGTTGACAGTGAACCCCCACATGGTTCCAATATAGACATCTCTATACTTCATGAATGCAAACAAACTCTGGATTTAAGTGCAGGTACATCAATCAACGGTCAGAAGAAACAAAGTATTGATTTAAGTGCAGGTACATCATACAATGTCAGCAAGGAAAATCTTTGAGTGTGGTTGCTAAAAAATTTGATATCTCAGAAACCAGTGTTACAAGGGATTCATAACTGATCAAAAGTCAAATGACATTTGAACACCACAGTTCAAGCCTCGAACCTCAATGTCAAAGGACGTTTGAACAATTCGGTTCAAGTCTCGTTCCAAAATGTCAAAGATGATGTTTAAACAAAACGGTTCAAGCCTCGCACCACAACGTCAACAAAAGTTCCTAAAGCAGATATGATAGTCATGACGTCAATGATATAGTTGGAAAGTCTATTCGGTCCTTTGTTCGACGAATATGTCAATGGAGAAAATCAAGTTGTTTCAAAGTCTTCCACTGTTACTACTGCTGATGCATCCGATAAACGTCAACAACAACCAGATTCAACTTTATCTACTTCAACTCTAGCAACAACTGTCACTGCTGATGGAAACTTTGACTTGTATATATTTTTGTCTTTCTCTTTATTTTGATTTATAAATATTTTTGAAAAAAGAAAACACAAAAATATAAAACAAGAAAAAGAAAATACAAAAATATATAACCTAGAAAAACAAAATATAAAATCAAAAAATTTCAAAAATACTAAAAAGAATCTTCTCGACATGTCTCTTAGAATCGATAACATTTATGTACCTAGAAATGTCAATTAACATTATCACGGGTGTATAAATGAAGTTCAAGCAAAAAACATGTCATTTTTAATTTTCTTAATGACTTATGTACATTTTAGTGCATAACTCGGACTTCAATGTAAGGAAAGTGTATCTTTAAAGATAACTTATCCTGTTAACGAGAAAGTCAACTTTTCTCCGGTCTTGAGCTAATTAAACAAAACATTCAAAAGTTTTGAGCTCATGAAAATGGCTTAGAGTTACCTCAGAGTGTAACCCGGACTCAAATGTCATAGGGAAGTGTACGTTTCAGTACGCTTACTCTAAAAATAGTAGAGAAGTCTTCTATCATGTGGTTTTTTAAAACCGTTGAACACAATTTTTCAAAAAGCACTTTCAATGTCAAATTGTTTAAATACTTTTTGTGGTATCTTTCAAAATGTATGTGGTATTTGTTAAAATTGTGTGTTCAACACTCCTTTCCTCAATACATTTAACAATTGGTACAATCATCTCAAAAATGTCATTTTTATAAGTGAATCAATTTTTGAACGGGAGATTTTAAAATCAATGCCTTTAATGTATTTTGGGTACATCTCATAAATGTCATTTTAAAATGTGGTACTTCAAATGTCAGATAGTAATATACTATTCGCCAAGGCATCTCACTCATACTTTAACATATTTGTGGTGACATATCATTTTTCCTTGTAATGTCAAATTTTCAATTATATGGTATCCCACATATATTGTTAAAGGGGAGAAATCAAAAAAATGTTCACTAATTCATGCAATCTTGTGGAAACATTTTTCTCCCCATGAAACTTTTATGTCTCAAATTTTAATAAATTGGTATTTCAAATACTAAAGGATTTAATATTTTAAATAAGGGGAAAAAATGTGATTACAATGTGATCAAGAATAATGTGATCGTTAAGACTCTAAGTGCATAACTCTTTCCTTCATGTGCGAAATCATTT
>BQNB010046133.1:0-43890 GCA_026074375.1 Tanacetum coccineum | reverse complement strand
GTAAACAGGCTCTTAAATGTAAGCTAACCGATCACGTGTATCGGGCGAAAGCCCAAGTAAACCCGAGCCTGGCCCGTAGAAATACTAAAGGCAAGTTAGCCTTTTAGTCTAGGTATAAATACCACTCTTGGTCAATTGTATTTCTCATTTTGCAAGTAATCATCTAATTCTCACTCACTTTCCTTCTCTACTCTCTCTCTCTCTACATTTCTTCTCATCTTCTTCCTACTTTTCTTGTTCTTAATTATGAAGTGAAGTGATTACATAGATCTGACATATCAAATCTGAGATGTTTGAGACGTCTGTTGCTAATGACACTTCAAGCCTCGTTCCCCAATCACAAAAGGCGTTAGATTATGACAACCCTGACCCCACACCAGAACTACAAAATGTTTCTCCTTCAGCAGATATAATAGTTCCATCACAACAAGAGTTGGATCTTTTTTTTGGTCCTTTGTACGATGAATTTTTTAATGACGGTACTTCTTGTGTCAACAAGTCTTCTTCTCCCACCGACAATTCTATTCAAAAAGACACACTACCTTCAACGCATATTCAACCTACATCAGAACCGACAACTCCAACAAATGTTCATGCTGAGGAAAACAACGATAATCAAGCAAAATTTACCAATCCTTTCTGTACACAGTAGATTTGAGATGTCCTTAATAGGGGAAATGAAATTCTTTTTAGGACTTCAGATCCACCAATCCCACGCGGTATTTTTATCAATCAGGCCAAATATACTTTAGAGATTCTTAAAAAACATGGTATGGAAAAAGGACAAAGCATTGGTACACCAATGGCTACGAAACCTAAATTAGATGCAGACTTGAGTGGTGAACCCGTAGACCAAACTGACTACCGTGCAAGATATCAAGCAAGACCGACTGAAAAACACCTCAAAGAGGTTAAAAGGATCTTTCGATACTTAAGAGGTACCATTAAAATGGGACTCTGGTATCCAAAGGGTTCTGGCTTTGAACTAACAGCTTTTTCAGATGTCGACCATGCCGGTTGCGTTGATACTCGCAAAAGCACTTCTAGAGGAATACAATTCCTAGGTGATAAATTAGTCAGTTGGATGTCAAAGAAACAAGACTGTACTGCAATGTCATTCGCAGAGGCTGAATACATGGCGTTATCTGCAAGTTGTGCTCAAGTAATGTGGATGAGGACACAACTTCAAGATTATGGCTTCAACTATAACAAAATACCGTTGTATTGCGACTCTCAGTCAGCCATAGCAATCTTATACAACCCCATGCATCACTCCCGTACCAAGCACATCCATACTCGGTATCATTTCATCAAGGAACAGGTTGAAAACGGTATAATTGAATTGTACTTTGTCAGAACTGAATACCAATTGGCTGCTATGTTTACTAAAGCCCTACCCGAAGATAGGTTTCAGTATCCTGTCAGGCGAATTGGTATGAGATGTTTGACTCTAGCAGAACTGGAGGTTCTGACAAATGAATCTGCTTGATACTTCATCAAACAGCACCATGTACATATTTTTGAAAAAAGAAAAATACAAAATTTCAAAAAGAAAATACAAAATCAAAAAATCAGAAAATGTTTCAAAAAATATTCTTCTCGACATGTCTCTTGGCAATGTCTCGTGGAAGCGATAACATTTACGTTACTAGAAATGTCGGATTAACATTGCCACGGGTGTGTTAAATGAAGTTCGAACAGGAGTTTACAAAAGTTTTCAAAAACATTTCATTTCTAATTTTTCTTAACGGCTTATGTGCTAAATATCAGTACGTACCTGGACTTCAAATAAAGAATGTTTATCTATGAAGATAAATTTATCCTAACATCGTGAAATTCACTTTTCTCAGGTCTTGAGGCCTGTTCTTACAAGACATTCTAAGTTTTTATGCTCAAGAAAGGATAGTGTACGCATAAGTGCGCTTACCCTTAGAGTTGGAAGAGAAGTTTTCTAACATGATGTTTTTCAAAATGTTGAACACAATTTTTCAAGAATTTCTCAATGACAATTCATAATCTTTCAAAATTGTGTGTTCAACACTCTTCTTTCAAGGGGGGGTTTTTCGAAAAACAACATTTAATGAGTTTGGGATACATCATCCTCAAGACCATTAATTATGTATTCAAACCATTCCCAAAATGTCTCTTAAATATCAACAAGATAATTTATGACCATGCAAAGAATAATAGTTATAAGATGACTAAATGTTCAACTCAATTTGATATCGATTTTACAACTTGGTATCAATTTTAATTGGTGTCAAAAATATGTAAAATGGAGGGGGAGCAAGATTTAAACATGTTCCAAATAATTCATGCTAAGCTTCAACGTTTTTTTCCCCATGGCCTTTTCAAGACAAAGTTTAACTCACACAGTATTTCAAAATCGAAGTTTTCTTAGAATTTAAAATAAGGGGAGGAAAATGTAATTAATATGGTGATCTTAAAGAACTCAATAAGTGCTTTCGAAAAGGTTTTATGGTTAAGATCTAATACCCTACAACTTCTTATTTCACGAAGATTCTGAAGTCATAACGTTTTTGAAATTTTAGAGGCAGGGTAGATTTGTGTTATCCTCAAATGGCGCGGAAATGAAATTTTTCCTTTTTAGGACTTCAGGATCCAATAAATCCCACGAGGTATTTTTATCAATCAGGCAAGTACACCTTGTGATTCTTAAAAAACATGGTATGGAAAAAGGACAAAGCATTGGTACACCAATGGCTACGAAACCTAAATTAGATGCAGACTTGAGTGGTGAACCCGTAGACCAAACTGACTACCGTAGCAAAATCAGGTCACTCATGTTTTATGGTTACGATCTCATACCCTACAACATCTTTATTTTCAACGACGTTTGAAGTCATAGGTGGGTAAAAAGTCTAGGGTATTTATCCTATGATCCAACCAGAACTGGAGGGATCTACCCAAGGACACTCCATAGTTAGAAATAGCAGTCCTTAGGTGTGATTGGAGATGAATGTGTATAAGGGAAGAATGCCGACTAAGATTGAGCTAACACTGGAACAATCACAACAAGGTGTTAGTAATGACGTTTTGGTAAGCATTGAAGGGGTTGAAGAATTAAAAAGAAATGTATGGATACAAAGGGTTAAAGAAGAAGCGGGGGGGGCCACCCCCCCCCCTCCCCCCCCCCCCCCCACCCCCCCCAACACCCCCCCCCCACCCCTCCACCCCAACCCCACACCCCCCCCCCCCCCTTCTCACACAAATTAGGCAGAAACCGGGTCAATACATATGCTGTAAGAATCACAATGTTGATTGCTGACATTGAAGACGTCATCATGGACCCTGTGATGCATGCACACCCGTCCATCCATCTCGGGGTGGTGGTTTCTTCAAAAGAAACTTGTATCATTTATCACGGAGATACCAACGACTTCATATGACTTTCACACTACGAGTTAGTCTGATATTGAATAGGTGGCAGTCTGCTCAGCCTCCGATTACTGAAAACCAGAACGCCAACTAATCGGTCTTGTGCAAGAGATCATCAAATAAATATCTTTTAGGACAATTACTTGACAAATCACTTGGTGAACATCATTAATGTCACAAGCTGTTAAAAAGAGTACTACTGCATTTCCTTGGATTTTGCCTGACATTCAGTGTGATTACTCTTTTGTTATTCTTAATGACGATGGAATCCTTCCTGTGTATCATCAACAGCACTGCAGGTAGGTGACTAGTGCGAGTTTCTATATGAATTGAAACTTGTGTCAAACTGGAAAGAAAAGTTGGTGCGATTCAGTGAATCAAATTGTTCCAGGAAATGAATTGATGGCTTAATCAGAAAGATAGTATCTATCTGATTCACTCCTTACCGTGTTGTCTGCTTGAGAAGTTTCGGTAATGAGTACCAAGCAAGCATGAGTAAATTGTCTAATACATCTGTGGTTAGAAGACCTACGCTTTGGTGGAATCCCATGTCTAGGGACGATTCTTTGATCTACCTGTATCGCAGGTACAGTATTGATATGTAATACGGTCACTACGGTAAAGGTGGTTAATCCAACCAAATCCGGACGAATGACAAGCCATATTCGTCACACGACTTTTTTTGCTAACATTTTATTTCAGGATACATAAAGATAGAGTTTGTGATGCTCATTCCAGCTGAATCGGATTCATTACCACATGCTCATGCCTCAATCTACAAAGACATACTATAAGCCATCAAGATTCAGAATCATGGAAAGCTTAAGATTAAAGACAAAGACTTCCGCACAAACTCTGATATACAAGATTTTCCTTCAAAGATATCAAGTCTATCAAGGGAGATTGTTAGCAAGCTTTCAAGATGATGCAAAGTATGAGCATGTTGGTCAAGACACAAGATCGCAAGGTGGCAAAGATTATCAAGACGGGAGGATAAAGATTAAAGATTCTCGGACGAAAAAGACAAAGTCAAAAAACAATGACAATGGCTCAAGTTCAAAGATACACAAAGCATGAAGGAACAAGCCTACAACGTAGACAGAGACAAAGATCACAAGAGCTTAACGACAAAAGCAATCTCATTGATCTCATGAAGGAGTGTCACAATGAACTCACTTCGGGGGAGATTGTTAGCCTCAAAATAATGAGTCGAACAATGGAAGTTCGTTCATTAATTATATTATGTCTCGGTCATTAATTAATATACGTTGTAATAGGCTAGGACGGGTAAACGGGCACTTAAATGTAATCTAACCGTCCGTGGTATCGGGCGAAAGCCTAAAGTAATCCCGAGCCCGGCCCGTAAAAATTACCAAGGCATGAATGCCTCTGGTATTAAGTTTAAATACCCTCTCAAGTATGGAGAGGGGGTTGGTTCTTGTTAATTTTTTGTATAGTTTGCAAGTAATTTCCTTCTTTGTTTTCTTCCTTTCACCTTCTCTCTCTAACTTTTCTTAAACTTCTTAATATTTCTCATCTTAATTTCTTGAGTTATCTATATGAAGTGACAAGTGATATATATGAGTGACGAACGAACTTATCCAAGTAAGGCTTGCATACTCGGTTTCATGAGTCCCATGAATAGCAGGTGCGTTTGTCACGTTCGAATGGCATTACCTGGAACTCGTAATGCCATACCGAGTCAGGATACAGTCTTTGGAAATTTTTAAAATAATTCTTGCTCTCGTACTCTAAGCTAGTGATATTCGATCTTATATTCTATCTTCGAATAAATAATGGATCCCTTGAGTTGATCGAATAAATCGTCGTCCTCAGGAGTGGATAAAGATTCTTCTCTGTACAGTTTATTTAACTCACAGGTAGTCGTTGCACTTCCTGGAATGACCCAGCCTTCCTTTTTGACAAACTAAGATCGGGGATCCACATGGTGTAGGACCTAGGCCTTTCTGAATCCTTTGTCAGAAAGTTCTTGTAATTGTTCCGATAATTCCTTCATTTCGGATGGAGCCAATCTATACGGTGCTCAAGCTACGGGCGTGGCTCCTGGAATTAAGTCGATTTGGAATTCCACTGGTCGAGCCAGAGGAAGACTTGGCAAGTCCTCGGGAAATATCTTCCGGATAATAAATATCAGGAACGTTTGGTACGTTTTTTATTTGGTTTTCCTTTCGGGGGGACTTGTCACTTCTTATTGGTGTGATATCTGTGCCAAAAAGACTTGGAATACTTTTGTATGTACTCTTGTGCATTTTGAACATGATATAACTGTCGATCGAGATTTCTCATCCATGCTACTTTCGTTGCCCACAAAAAGTCAACGTTTCATTCCCGTAAGGAACCTTGTAACGGAGTTTATCATCGCACACGATCACGAAGTGACATATTCTTATCCAGTCCATACGATAATGTTATTCAAAAATACACAGTTCTAAGGGCATTAGATCTATGTTGAACGGTTGGTACTAAGTATATTTAAAGTGCAACTCGTATAATAGTGTCTATCCCGACTACAGTTTTCCCATCTTGCTAAAGTCGTAATCATAACTATCTTTTCTGAGGGTGTTGGCTGGGCGATGTTTATATTGGAACTAAAGGACAGTGGATATTATTAGACTTAGTTCGGCACACTGGGTTACGTATGTCTGAGTGTGGCTGTCTGGGGTGTGCTTATTGAGGAAAGTCCTGTGTTGACAGGGCAGCGGTGGGACCAGTGGCGTGGAACGCTCCTGGGCGGATGGTACACCTTCGCGATTTTTAAATGCCTGGGAGGATTTTGTAAATGGAACATAAGACAACTTTAGGAGGAAGTGGAGGCATAGCCGCTCGGGGTTTGGACAGGGGGGCGATGTACATTTTAATTACTGGGAAGGGGGGTGAGGCAAAATGGGAAAGGCGGTGGAGGTGATTAAGGGGGGGGTACTGGTCGACAGGCATTGAGAGTGATTTGGGAATGGGTGGGGGGGGGCTGGGGGGGGGGGGGGGGGGGAGGGAGGGGGGGGGGGGGGGGGTTGTCGTTGGAGGGTGGGGGGGGTGGGGGGGAGGGTGGGGGGGGTGGGGGGAGGGGGGGGGGAGGGCGGGGGGCGGGGAGGGGGGGGGATGGGGGGGGGGGAGGGGTGTGGGCGGGAGCGGGGGGGGGGGGGGGGGGGGGGGGGGGGGGGGGGGGGGGGGGGGGGGGGGGGGGGCGGGGGGGGGGGGGGGGGGGGGGGGGGGTGGGGGGGGTAGGGGCAGGGGGGGGGGGGGGGCGGGGGGGGGGACGGGAGGGGGGGGGGAAGGGGGGAGGGCCGGGGGGGCGGGGGAGGGGGCGGCGGGCGACGCGGGGGGGGGGGGGGGGGCGGGGAGGGGGGGTAAGGGAGCGGCGGGGGGGCAAGGGGGGGGGGGCGGGGGGAGGGGGGGGTGGGGGGGGAGGGGGGGGGGAGCGGGGGGTGGGAGGAGTGAGGGGGGGGGGGAGGCGGGGGGGGGTGGGGGGGCGGTGGGGGGTGAGGGAGGGGGGGGAAGGGGGGGGGAGGGGGAGGGGGTCGGGGCGGGGGGGGGGGGGGGGGGGGGGGGGGGGAGGGGGGAGGACGGGGGGGGCGGGTGGGGGGGGCGGGCGGGCGGGGGGGGGGGCGGTGGGGGCGGGGCGGGGGGGGGGGGGGGGGGGGGGGGGGGGGGGGGGGGGGGGGGGGGGGGGGGGGGGGGGGGGGGGGGGGGGGGGGGGGGGGGGGGGGGGGGGGGGGGGGGGGGTGGGGGGGGGGGGGGGGGGGGGGGGGGGGGGGGGGGGGGGGGTGCGGGGGGGGGGGGGGGGGGGGGGGGGGGGGAGGGGGGAGGGGGGGGGGGGGCGGGGAGGGGGCGGGCGGGAGGGGGAGGAGGGGGGGGGGCGGAGGGGGAGGGGGGGGAGGGGGGGGGGGGGGGGGGGTGCTGGGCATGGGGGGGTGCAGGGGAGGACGGGGAGGGGGGGGGGGGGGTCGGGCGGGAGTGAGGACGGGGGGGGGGTGGGGGGGGGGGCGGGCGAGGGGCCAGGCGGGGTGGGAGGGGGGGGGTGGGGGGGTCGGGGGGGAGGGGAGGGGGCGGGGGGGGGGGGGGCGGGGGGGGAGGGGGAGGGGGGGGGGGGCGGGGGGGAATAGGGGGGCCGGGGTGGGGGGGCGGGGGGGGGGGGGAGGGTGGAGAGAGGGGGTCGGAGGGGGGGGGGGGGGTTGGGGGGGTGGGAAGGGGGGGGGGGTTGGAGGGGGGGGGGAGGGGTAGGATGGGGGGGGGGGGGGGGGGGGGGGGGGGGGGGGGGGCGCGGGCGTGGAGAAGGTGGGAGGCGGGTGGGTGGTCGGAGGCGGGGA
The DNA here is from genome assembly GCA_026074375.1 of Tanacetum coccineum. Taxonomy (NCBI): domain Eukaryota; kingdom Viridiplantae; phylum Streptophyta; class Magnoliopsida; order Asterales; family Asteraceae; genus Tanacetum; species Tanacetum coccineum. The sequence continues at coordinate 36,166 of BQNB010046133.1, read as the reverse complement.
CCGGGGTGGGAGGGGGCGGCGGCGGTAGGGGGGGGAGGGGGGGGGGGGGGGGGGGGGGGGCTGGGGGGGGGGGGGGGGGGGGGGAGGGGATGGGGGGCCGGGGTGGGGGTGGGGGGGGGGGGGAGGGGGGGGGGGGGGCGGTCGGTGGGCTGGGGTGGGGGGGGGGTGGGGAGGGGGAGGGGAGGCGGGCGGCGGCGGGGGTGTGGGGGAGGGGAGGGGGGGAAGGGAGGGCGTGAGGGGGGGTGAGGGGGGGGGGGTGGGGGGGGGGCAGGGGGCTGGAGGGAGGGGGGGGGTTGGGGGGAGGGGGGGGGGGGAGAGGGGGGGGAGGAGCGGGGTGGGGGGGGGGGATGGTGAAGGGGGGGGGGGGGGGGGGTGGGGGGGGGGAGGGATGGGGAGGGGGCGGGGGGGGCGGGATGGGCGGGATGGGGGGGGGGAAGCGGGGGGGGGTGGGGGGTGGGGGGGTGAGGGGGGGGGGGGGGGGGTGCGGGGGGGTGGGGGAGGGAGGAGCGTAGGAGGCAGGGGGGTGGGGGGAGGGGGGGGGGGCCTGTGGAGAGTGGGGGGGCGGAGGGGCGGGGGGTCGGGGGGGGGAGGGGGCGGGGGCGTGGGTGGGTGGGGGGAGGGCGGGTGGGGGTGGGGGGGGGGCGAGGGGGGGCGCGCTGGGGGGGGGGGGGGGGGGGGGGGCGAAAAGGGGGTCGGGGAGGGGGAGGGGGAGGAGGGGCGGGGGGGGTTGAGGTGGGCGGGGGGGGGGGGGGTCTGGGGGAGAGCGAGGGGGAGGGGGGCGCGGGGGGTGGGGGGGGGGGGGGGGGTGGGAGATCGGGTGTGGGGTGAGGGGGCGCTGGGAGACTGTCGCGGGGGTATGGAGGGGGGGGGGGTGTCAGGGGGGGGTGGGGGGGTGAATTGGGGAGGCGGGGCGCTTTGGGTGGGGGGGGGGGGGAGTGATCGGGGGGGGAGGGGAGCGGGTGGGAGGCGGGGGGGAGGGCGGGGGGGGGGGGGAGGGGGGGGGCGGGGGGGGGGGAGGAAGTGGGGGGGGGGGGGGGGTGCGTGGGGTGCGGAGGTGGGGGGGAGGGCTGCCGGGGGGAGCGGGGGGGGGTGGGGATGGATCGAGGGGGGGGGGGGGGGGTGGGGTGAGGGGGCGGGGCGGAACGGGGGGGGGGGGGGAGGGGGCGCGGGATGGGGGTGGGGAGGTGGGTGGGGGGTGGTGGGGGGGGGAGGGGAGGGGGGGGGCCGGGGGGGGGGGGATTGCGAGGGTTGGGGCGGGGAGGGGGTGGGGGGGGGGGGGGGGGTAGAGGGGGGGCGGGGGGGGGGGAGCGGAGTGGGCGGTGGCGAGGGTGGGGGGGGAGGGAGGGGGGTGGGGGGGGGGAGCGGGGGGTAGGGGGGGGGGGGGTGGGGTGGAGGGAGGAGGGAGGGGGGGGGGGGGGGGGGGGGTGGGGTTCGGGGAGGGGTGGGGGGGGTGCGGGGGGTGGGGGGGGGGAGGGGGGGGGGGGGAGGGGGGGGGGGGGGGGGAGGGGGCGAGGGGGGGGCGGAGGGGGGGGCGACGAGGGGGGGGGTGGGGGGGGGGGTGGGGGCTGGGGGGAGGTGGGGGGGGGGAGGCGGGAGGGGGAGGGGGGGAGGGGGAGGGGGGGGGCGGGGTGGGGGTGTGACGGTGGGGGGGGGGGGGGGGGGGGGGAGGGGGGGGGGGAGGGGGGGGCGGGGGGGGGGCCTGCGCGGAGGGGGGTGGCGGGTGGGGCGGCGGGGGGGGTGGGTCGGGTGAGGGGGGGGGGAGGGGGGGGGGGGCGGGGGGGGGGGGGGGGGGGGGGGGGGGGGGGGGAGGTGGGAGGGGGGGCGGGGGCGGGGGTGGGAGGGAGCGGGGGAGGGGGGTCGGAGGGGGGTGGAGGCGGGGAAGGGGGGGGGGGGGGGGGGGGGGGGGGGGGGGGGGGGGGGGGGGGGGGGGGGGGGGGGGGGGGGGGGGGGGGGGGGGGGGGGGGGGGGGGGGGGGGGGGGGGGGGGGCGGGGGGGCGGGGGGGGGGGGGGGGGGGGGGGGGGGGGGGGGGGGGGGGGGGGGGGGGGGGGCGGGGGGGCGCGGGGGGGGGGGGCAGGAGGGTGGGGTGGGCGGGAGGGGGTCAGGGGGGGAGGGGGGGGGGAGGGGAGGGGGGGGCGGAAGGGGTGGGGGCGGGGGGGGGGTGGGGGGGGGGTGGGGGGCGGGAGGGGGGGGGGGGGGGATGGGGGGGGGGGGGGGTAGGGGGGGGGGGGGGGGGTGGGTGTGGGGGGGGGGGGGGGGGGGGGGGGGCGGGGGGGGGGGGGGGTCGCGAAAGGGGGGGGTGGGGGGTGGCGGGGGAGGGGGGGTGGGTATTGAGGGAGCGGTCGGAGGGGTGGGGGAGGGGGGTGGGGGGGTCGGGTGCGGGGAGGGGGAGGTCAAGGTGGGTCGGGGGGCGGGAGGGGGGCGGGAGGGCGGGGGGTGGCAGGGGGGGGGGAGCGGGGGGAGGGGGAGGTGGGGGAGGGGCGGGAAATGGGTTCTTGGTGGGTTGTTAGGCGGGGCAGGGGGGGGGGGGGGGGCGGGAGGGGAGGGGGGCGGCGAGGGGTGAGGTGGAGGGCACGAGGCAGCGTGGGGGGGGGGGGGGGGGCGGGGGTGGGGGGGGAGTGGGTGGGGGGTGGCGGGGCGGGGGTGGCGGGGGGGTGTGGGGGGGGGGTGGGGGGGGGGGGGAGGGGGGGGGGGGGGGGGGGGTGCGGGGCGGGGGGGAGGGGGGGGGGGGGGGGGGGGATGGGGGGGGGGGGGGGGGACAAGGGGGAGGGCGGGGGGGCGGGGATGTGAGGGCTTGGGGCGGAGCCGGGGGTGGGGGGGGGGGGGGGGGGGGGCCGGAGGGGGGGGGGGGGGGGGGGGGGGGGGGGGGGGGGGGGGGGGGGGGGGGGGGGGGGGGGGGGGGGGGGGGGGGGGGGGGGGGGGGGGGTGGGGGGGGGGGGGGGGGGGGGGGGGGTGAGGGGTGGAGGGTGGGGGGGGGGGGGTGCGGGTGGGGCGGGGGGGGTCGGGGGGGGGGGGGTGAGGGGGGGGGGGAGGGGGGCAGGGGGGGGGGGGGGGGGGGGGAAGGGGTGAGGGGGGGGAGGGGGGGTGGGGGGGGGGTGTTTGGGGGGGGGGGGGGGGGGGGGGGGGGGGGGGGGGGGGGGGGGGGGGGGGGGGGGGGGGGGGGGGGGGGGGGGGGGGGGGGGGGGGGGGGGGGGGGGGGGGGGGGGGGGGGGGGGGGGGGGGGGGGTGAGCGGGGCGGGGGGAGGCGGGGGGGGGGGTTTCGGGGGGGGGGGGTGGGGTGAGCGGGGGCGGGTGGGGGGGGGAGGAGGGGGGGCGGCTGGGGGGGGAGAGGAGGTGGGGAGGGCAGGGTGGGCGGGGGGCGGACGTTGGGGGGGGGGGTTGGGGGGGGGGGGGAGGGGGCCGGGGAGGGGCGGGGGGGGTGGGGGGGGGGGGGTGGGGGGGGGAGGAGGGGAGGTGGGGTGGGGAGGAGGGGGGGTGGCTGGGGGGGCGGGGAGGGGGGTGGGGGGGGGGGGGGGGGGGGGAGGGGGGGGGGGGGGGGTGAGCCGGGGGAGACGGGGGGGGGGGGAGGGGGGGGGTGGTTGGGGGGGGGGGGGGAGGGCGTGGGGCCGGGGGAAGGGCGGGAAGGGGGGGGGGGGGGGGGGGGGGGGGGGGGGGGAGAGGGGGCGGGGGGGGTTAGGGGGAGGGTGGGGGGGAGGGGGGGGGGAGGGGGTGAAGGCGGGAGGGGGAGGGGGGGGGCGGGCGGGGAGGACGGGGGGGGGGGCGGGCGAGCTCGGGTGATGGGGGGAAGGGTAGGGGGCGGGTGGGGGGTAGGGGATGTATGGGTGTGAGGAAGGTAGGGAAGGGGGGGAGGGGGTGGGGGGGGGGGGAGGAGGGTGGGGGGGGGGGCAGGGGGGGGGGGGTGGGGGAGTGCGGGGGGGGCGGGGGGGGGGGGGGGGGGGGGGGGGGGGGGGGGGGGGCGGGGGGGGGTGGGGGGGGGGAGTGGGCGAGGCGGTAGGGGGTGGGGGGGGGGGGGGGCGGGCGGGGGGAGGGGGGGGGGGGGGAGGGGGGGGGTGGGGGTGGGGGGGGGGGGGGCGGGGGGAGGGGGGGGGGGGGGTGGGCGGGCGTGGAGCGAGAGGGGCGGTGAGGGGGGAGGGGGGGCGGGGGGAGGGAGAGGGAGGTGGGGGGGGGGCGGGTGGGGGGGGGGGGGGGGGGGGGGAGGAGGGGGGAGGGGGGGGGTGGGGGGGGACGGGGGGGAGAGGCGGTGTAGGGGAGGGGGGGGGCGGGGGGGTAGTGGGGTGGGAGGGGGGGGGGGGGGGGGGGGGTGGAGGCGTGGGGGGTGGTGGCGGCGGGGGGGAGGGGGAGGGGGGGAGGGGGGGGGAGGCGGGAGTGGGGGCAGAGGGGGGGGGGGGGGGGGGGGGGTCACCGGGTGGAGGGGGGGGGGGGGGGGGGGGGGGGGGGGGGGTTGGGGGAGAGGGGGGGTGTGTGGTGGGGCGGGGGGGGGAGTGTGGGGGGAGAGGGGGGCGGACGCGGCGGGAGGGCGGTGGGGGGGTGGGGAGGGAGGGGGGAGGAGGGGGGGGGGCGGTGTGTGGCGGGGGGGGGGGGGGGTGGGAGGGGGGTGGGGTGAATGGGTGGGGTGTGGGGTTGAGGGGAAGGCCTGGGAGAGAGGGAGGGGAAGTGTGGGGGGGGGGGAGACGGGGGGGGTAGGGTGCGGGGGGGTGGTGGACGGGGGCGCGGTGGGAGGGTGGGGGGGGGGGGGGGGAAGGGCTGGGGGGGGGGCGCGGGGGGGGGGGGCTGGGGGGGGGGGGGCGAGGGTGGAGGAGGGGGGGGCGGGGGGAGAGGACGGGGGGGCGGGGTGGGGGGGGGAGGGGGGAGGGCGGGGTGGGCGTGGCGGGGCGGGAGGGTGAGGGGGTCTGGGGGGGGGGGGGGGGGGGGGGGGGGGAGGAGGGGGGGGGTGGGGGGGAGGGGGGGGGGGGGGGAGGTGGGGGGGGGAGGAAGGAGGGGCGGGGGGAGGGGGGGGGGGGGGGGGGGTGGGAGTGTGGGTACGGGGGTGGGGCGGGGGGGGGGGGGGGGGGGGAGGGTGGGGTGGGGGGGGAGGGGGGGCGGGGGGGGGGGGGGGGGGGGGGGGCAGGCGGGAGGGCGGGAGAGGGGGGGGGAGGGGCGGGGGGGGGAGTGGGGGGGGGCTGGGCGCGGAAGCGGCCGGGGGGGGGGGCGAGGGTGGGAGTGGGGGGGCGTGAGGGGGGGATGTGGGTCGGGGGGGGGGGCGCGGGTGGGGGTGGGGGTGGGGGGAGCGGGTAGGAGGGGGACGGGGGTACGGGGGAGGAGGTGGGGGGCGGAGGGGGAGGGGGGGAGGGCGGGGGGGGCGGGGGGGGGTGGTGCGGGGGGGTTGGGGTGGCGCGTGGGTGGGGGGGAGGTGGGGGTGTGCGGGAGGGTGGGAAAGGGGGGAGGGGGGAGGCGGGGGCGGGGGGAGGGGTGGGGGTTGGGGGGAGGGGGGGGAGGGACGGGGGGTGTCCGGGGGGAGGGGGGCGTTGGTGTGGAGGTGGGGGGGCGGGGGTGGAGAGGGGGGGAGTGGGGGGTGGTGGAGGGGGTGCGGGGGGTGGGGAAGGTCAGGGTGGGGGGGGGGGGGCGGGGAGGGGGTGGGGCGGGGGGCGGGTGGGCGGGCGGGGGGGAGGGGGGGGGGGAGCAGGGGGGGGGGTGGGCGGGGGGGAATGGGGAGGGGGGGTAAGGAAGTAGGGGGGGGGGGTGTGGCGGCGGGGAGGTAAGGTGGGGGGGGGCGGGAGGGGGGAGGGGAGGGGGGGGCTGGGGGGGGGGGAGGGGGGGAGGGGGTGGGGTGGGAGGGGGGGAAGGGAGGGGGGGAGGCGGGGGGGGTGGAAGAGTGGGGGGGGGGGACGGGTGGCTAAACTAACTTAACCCAAAAAAACTAGTGGCGGGGGATGGGGAGGGGGTGGGTGGGAGAGGAGGGAGGCGGGCGGAGGAGGGGAGGGTCGTGGGGGGAGGGGGTGGGGGGGGGGGGGGGGACGGGTGGCGGGGGTGGGGGGCGGGGAGTGAGGGGGTTGGAGGAGGTGGAAGGGGAGTGGGTTGGCGTCGGGGGGGGGGGAGGGGGGGGGGAGGGAGGGGGGGACGGGGGGGGGGGAGGGGGTGGGAGGGGCAGCGGAGGTTGGGGGGGGGGGGGGGGGGGGGTGGGCGGGGGGGGGGGTGGGGGGGGGCGCAGGAGGGGGGGGGTGAGGGCTGGAGGGGGGGGGGGGGAACGGAGGGGGGGGCGTGGGGCCGGGTGGGGGGAGTGCTGGCGAGGGGGCGTGTGGCGGCGGGGGGTGGTGGGGGTGGGGCGGGGTGGTGGGGGGGGGGGAGGGGTGGTGGGGGAGGAGACCCGGGTGGTGGGGGGGGGGGGAGGGGAGGGGGGAGGGGGGGGGGGGGGGAGGGGGCGGTGTTGTGGGGTGGGGGGAGGGGGTGGGTTTGGGGTGGGGGGTGGGGAGGGGGGGGGGCAGGAGGGGGGAGGGGGAGGGGGCGGGGGGGGGGGGGGGGTGGGGAGTGGGGGTGGAGGGGGGGGGGGGTGGGGGGGGGGAAGAGGGAGGGGGGGGGGTGGGAGGGGGGGTTGGGGTGGCGGTGGTGGGGGGGGGGGGGGTGGGAGGGTGGGGGGACGGAGCGGGGGGTGGGGAATGGGCGGGTGGGATGGGGGGGGGGGAGGGGCCGGGGGGACGGGGGGGGGGGGGGGGGAGCGGGGGGGGGGGGCGGGGGGTGTGGCTTGGGGGGGGGGTGGGCGGGGGGGTGAAGTAGATGGGGGGGGGGGGGGGAGGGCGGAGGGGGAAAAAAAATATCACTGGGGGGGGGGGGGGGGCGGGGAGGGGGAAGGGGAGGGAGTGGGGGTGGGGGGGGGGGGTGAGAGGGAGGGGGGGGGGGGGGGGGGGGGGGGGCGGGGTGTGTGCTGCGGTTGTTAGGGGGGCGGCGAGGTGGGGGGGGGGGGGGGGTTGGTGGTGGAGGGGGAAAGGGGGGGGATGGTGGGGGGCACGGGGGGGGGGGGGGGGGAGGGTGGGGGATGGGGGAGGGGAGGGGGGGCATGGGGGGGGGGAGCGCGAATGGGCAGTGGGGCGGCGCGTGGGTGGGGGGGGGGATGGGTGGGGAGGGGTGGCGGGGGCGCGGTTGGGAGCGATGTGAGGGTTGAGCTTGCGAGGGGGGGGGAGGGGGGGGTGGGGGGTGGGGGGAGGGGTAGGGGGGGGGTGCGGGGGGTGGAGGTTGGGGGGTGGGGGGGGGGGGGGGGGGAGGGGGGGGGAGGGGGGGGGGGGGCGGGAGGGGGGGGCGGGGGGGGGGCCGAGGGGCGAGCAGGGCTGGGGCGGTGGGTGGGGGTGGGTCAGGGGGAAGGCGAGGACGCAGGGCGGGGAGGGGCGGGGGGGGGAATGGGTTGTGGAGTGGGGGGAGGGGGCTCCGAGGGGGGGGGTGGGGGGGGTCGGGGGGGGGTGGGGGAGAGCACGGTAGGGGGAGGCAGGGAGGGGGGGGGTAGAGAGAGGGGGTGAGGGGGGGGTGAGGGTGGGCGGCGGGGGGCGGAGACGGGGGGTGGGGTGAGGGGGGGGGGGGGGGGGTTGTGGGTGGGGGGGGGGGGGGTGTGTGGGGGGGGGGGATGCGGTTGAGGGGACCGCCGGGGGGGGAGCGGGAGAGAGAAGGGGGTGGCCGGTGGGGGGCGGGGGAAGGTCGGGCGGGGGAAGAGGGGGGGGGGGTGGGGGGGGGGGGGGGGGGGGGGGGGGGGGGGTGGCCGGGAAGTTATATGCGAGGGGGGTGGGAAGGGGGGGTGGGGATGGGGGGGGGGGGGCGTCATTGGAGGGGAGGGGGGGGGCGAGGATTGGGGGGGGTGCGGGGGTGGGGTAGGGGGTCCGCGAGTGGAGGGGCGGGTTATGGGGGGGGGGGGGGGGGGGGGGGGGGGGGGGTGGGGGGGGGGGGGGTTGGGGGGGGGGGGGGGGGAGGTGGGGGGAGGGGGGGTAGGGGGGGAAGGTTGTGTGAGATGTTTTCTTTTTTTTTTTTTTTTTTTTCATTTTTTTTTTTTTTTTTTTGTTTTTTTTTGTTCTTTTTTTTTTCTTTTTTTTTTTCTTCTTTTTTTTTTTTTTTTTTTTTTTTTGTTTTTTTTATTTTTTTTTTTTTTATTTTTTTATTTTTATTTTTTTTTTTTTTTTTTTTTTTATTTTTTTTTTAAATATTTTTTTTTTTTTTTTGTTTTTTTTTGATTATTTTTGTTGCTCTTTGGGCACCTCTGGGTGCACGGTCCATTGTGGTGAAGATGACACTTGATGCATTTGGGCAAAGATCCCCCATACGGCTTCCTTTTGCCTGTACCCATATTGTAGAGCTTGGCTGCATTTCTGCATTTGAAGGGTTGTTCGCTGCGTGACCTTGTTGTTTCTGGAAGATATCATCAGCCTTCCTTTGATGTCAGATGGTCTTTTCGCGTAGGTGCGAGTTTTCTTGATCCATCAAGTCATTGGCCAACTCAATAGTCTCATCTAATGTCTTGGGTCTGGCAGACTTGACGTTCCCATTAATTGTTGTCAGGAGTCCACTATGTATTTCCTAGCTTCTCGGTTTAGTTGGCAACAAACTTCGTACATATCAAGGTTAGTTCTTAGAAACGTTCAGTGTATGCTGGAACATCGTTCCCCTTGACCTTTAGGTTCCATAGCTCAATTTCTAATTTCTTGATTTCACCCTGCGGACCAATTACTTGTCCCTGTCATCTTTTTTCTAGAGTACTTCTAAGTCATTGCATATGCCTTCGGGACCCTCAGGTTCCTTATTGAACCATTCCACCAAGTCAAAGCAGCACCTAACAGAGTGCAGGTGGCAAACTTTACCTTGTTTCTCAATAGCACAACCTCTGATATTGAAAAACTGACTCCATCTTCTCAATCTACCGAGTTAAACCAACTACGCCTTCAGTCCCCTTGAAGTTCAATGGTTGACACTTCATGAAGTCAGCGTAAAAATAAGGGCGCGCAGTTTGCACGTTCCTTAGGTTATCCCCGTGCGAACTGTGGCTTCCATCTCTATTGGTGGAGTTTCGCAAGAGAGCTTGGTCAATCATTTCTTGGATGGATTCTGGAGTCATGTTGTTTAGGTTGGTGTTGTCAAACAGGGTATTTGGTCCCTCTATATGGTCGTGGTGCCATATTTTTGTCTTGAATCACAAAAGACAAAACATGAGGTTATATGACAGAATATAATAATGTATAGATGAGATATCAACACACGAGAGGTATATAGTTCAACATAAACACCATCCAGTTCATTCATAACTTTGAATTTTTTCATGAAATAGTTGTCGAGTTCACATTTATATAATACAAAGATCTATGGCTATGTTAGCGGGGAAAAACAACTATTACTTAACATGCCTGTACATTGACCTAGAAAGATAAAATTACATAATCATAGATGTGACTGTCAGTTTCACTGAAGCATCATGGCAGTTCTGGTATCATAGACTCTATGTTTTGGATGGTACTAGCTATTCACTCTGCTGCTCTCGTCTGTGCTAATAAGTCGGCCTGTATGGTCGATAATCGCTCGCCCTTGTTATCTAAGGTGTGGGAGGGTCTATACCATTCACGTGGTCTCCTGACGCCTACGGTCAGTCTCCCGAAGTGAACTGGCTAACTACAGAATGCTGCATCTGAAAATAAGTCTCATATACTTGATGCTGTGTCTGAATGAGAGTACTCTGCAGCTGTAGCTGTGTCTGGTGTGCCTGTAGATAGGTCTCATGTGCATACACATGATCACGATGGGTCTGAAGCTCCTGATGAGTCGCCTGGCTCAATCCTATCGAACGAGCCCAAGCCTCTCGGGAAGCATAGGCCTCCTCCTCCACCATCCATACTGTCTCCTGGAGAGTCATCCTATCCCCCATAAGTAAGTCGACCCGCTGCGAGTTCATCTCGACTCGCTGTGATATACGAGACCTACCATCCTGAGCATCCTCTAGTAGGGCATACAAGTCCTGTGTATCCCGCTCATGGAGCTCAGCAAGCTCTACAACCCTAGTGTTGACCTCTCCCACGGTCATAGGTGCTATCTCTGGGACTACCTCTGCTGGATCTACCCAAGTATCCCTAATCCCGTACCCAACATCTCTAATCCCCTGTCGCCTCTCCTCAGCATCTACCGTGCTGACAAACCCATAATCTATCCCTTGACCTCTGACAGGTCTAGCAGTGGAACTCTCTCCGATCTCATATCTGGAGCATATAGTGGACAAATGCAACCTCTTGCGGGGAGGCTGCTCAGACTCGGGAATATCATCCCTACGATCAACAGGTGATGGTATGGATAGAGATGGTGGTAGTGGTGGTAATGAAGGTGGTGGTAATGCGGCAGTAACTGCATCAATGAGAGCCTGGGTGGATGCTATCCTGAGTGTCTGGATTTGGGTTAGACACCCAGATGATGGTGGTAAAGGTGGTGAATGAGCAGGTGGAGCCATGCACCTAGCAAGGCGCTCCCCTGCAGAGGGTGGTGATAGTGAGATAGGTGGTGATGGTGATGGAGTAGTCATGGCCAGAAGTCTCTCAACCTCTGCCTCTGGTGGAAGGGATATGGAAGTCTGGGGTCGGATGGTAATCCTAGCCCCAATGGTAATGTCAGTGGAGGGTGGTGGTATAATAGGCTCTGTTCCCTCAGGTGGGAAAACAGGCTCATCAGCAGGTATGACGGTAGTAGAGTCAGCCGGAGCTAAGTGCTCCTCCTCCTCCTCGTCCTCCTCATCCTCCTCGTCCTCATCCTCATCCCTGGCGTCATCCCTAGATGAATCGCTCCAAGAACCATATTCAACAACTAATGAAGTTCATGTCAATCTTGACTCCAACATGTCATTAGTGGATTTTTATATCTTCTTATCACTTTTAGTGATAATTATACCATCTATGTATAAACACATTAGTACACACATACATCCATTAATTTTGAATCCACATTCTTACATGATATGATGAAATTTGATGTCCTTGTTTGGGAGCTTTCCTTAAGTCATATAATGACTTAACAAGCCTACAAACTTTGCTCTCTAATCCAGGAGCCATGAAACCCTCAGGTTGGTTCATATATAATTCTTCTTCTAAATCTCTGTTTAAAAATGCCTTTTTCACATCTATTTGGTGAACTTTCAAATTTCTTAACGCGGCAATAGCAAGTATCATTCTAATCGAGGTTATTCGCGTAACAAGCGAATAAGTATCAAAGTAATCTAGACCTTCGCGTTGTCTAAATCCTTTGATTACTAGTCTTGCTTTGTACTTGTCAACAATGCCATCGGCTTTTCTCTTCTTTTTGAAGATCCATTTATAGCCTAGTGGTTTACAACCCGAAAGTAAATCCACAAGCTAAAATAGAATCTATTTCACTTTTAATGGCTTCTTTCCATTGAGCCATTCTGAGGAAGTTACCGCTTTTCGATAAGAAGTAGGTTCATTTTCTACCATAAAAGAAACAAATCGGGTCCAAATGATTTCTCGTTTTTTTCCCTTTTGCTTCTTCTAGGTTCAACCTATTCTTCCTTGGGTTGATCTTGTCTCTCATCTTGGAGATCATAATCATCTCATTGCCTCTGATCTTGGACAACTTTGTCATCTATTCTAAATGATTTTCCAATTTCCTTCATTAACAAGGAAATATATTTTCAAAGAAGAAAGCACTTCTTTATTACATTATGGTATCCTTATGTATATCACATACACAAAGAAACTATAAGTACTACTTTTATGAGCATATACTAAGAATATGCAATTCACAGTTTCAGGTCAAATCTTTTGAACCTTGGGGTTCAGTACGGATATCTTAGCTAGATATCCCCCCCACATTTGTAATTACTTATTAGTATTCTTTTCGTCCATAGTTTATAAGAACTATCTTATTTTCTTTACAAGGGATCTTATCTAAAATATAAGTAGCCGATATAATCGCTTTCCCCCACATGTCATGGCTTAAACTAGGACTTAAGAACATGGCATTAACCATATCTTCTAATGCATGGTTCTTTTCTTACAACAATTCTCTTGTTAGAGTATCAAGAGCAATAAATTTGTGTCTTATTCTAAATTTAGCACATAAATTTAGAAATGGAAACACATATTCACCTCTGAGGTGACTTCGAACCATGGTATGTGCTTAAATACACATATCTTTTACCTAATAAAACGAGCTAAAAAGACCAATAATGACCAATAATACATGAAAAATACATTGTATTCGTTTGTATTGTGAATTGTGTCATGCAGGTAACAACTATTTAATAAAAGGATAAAAACGAAGTATAACTGACAAAACCGAGCACGAAAATGGAAAGAGTGCAAGAAACCAAAGTCGAACGCGTATATATTTTTAATGGGCCAACCCGTACCCATTTTAATGGGCCAGGTCAGCCCATTAAGGGTTGTATATATATAAACCTTAAAACCTTAAACCCTTATTCCATTTTTAATCCAAAAATCCAACCCATTAAACCTAAAACTGGCCTAACATAATTATAAAAGGCCCAAATCCTCTTACCCGGTCAAACTTATACAATCAAAACGGGTCAAAGGTCCAAGTTATAAACAGTTTAATTACTGTTTATCTCTTCCAAAGTTTTTCCCTCCCTCTCGTTTTCACCATTAACAAACACCCAGGGTAAACCACCCTTTCACCCTATGCTCCCATGCTTCTAGAACCCCCTGACACCCTCTGACACACACCATTTAGCCATGCTGGCGATCCCAGAGGCATTCATTGGTGGATAAAACGTCACATCAAATCAAGGGCTCAGATGGATTAGAGAGTAAGGCAGTTTGGAATGGAAGGCTGAGATGAAAAGCTTATGAGCTTCTTACACAAGAAGCACAATCTGCACCTTGGTTCTTCTATAAATAGGGCTTAAATTCTTCATTTATAATCATCTAATCTAGGAGTAGGAGTAGCTTAGTAGAATAGCTTATTTTAGCTTATGTCTTTTATGTAATTTCTGCTTTTCTTTATCTTGTAATGAACTTTTAATTAATAAAATTTTGTTTTTCTTTTTAAATGAGTTTTAATTATGTCTTTACTCTTAAGCATTTTGGTTGAGTTTAAGTTTACATATGATTTATAAGCTTTAATAAGCTCTCCTTTACTTACAAGCTACTGCTTATTCACTTAAGCTTTGCTAAAGCTTAAGTGAATAAGATTTCCATTTAGACAATTCAAAAATTGATTGAATAAGCCAATGGGAAGATAAGCCAGATTTAGATGGGCTTATGGGCTTATTCAGAGCTTATAATTAAGCTAGCTTGTAATAAGCTCATTTTGAGCATTTAAGTCCCTGTTTAGCTGGTACAAAGGTACTATCTCTTCCTTTTACTTAATTAAGCTTATTATCTGTTCTGCTTATTATTTTGCTTATTTGAGCTTATTAATGTTTAATTATACTTATTATGCCTTTAGTAGCTTATCATATTAGCTTAATGCCCGGTCTTAAGTATAAATAGAGTTTTGGATAAAATCTGCTTTATGTTAGTTAAAACTGCTTATTCTAGTTTGCTTATTTCCTGTGCTTATTTCTGAGTTTTTAATGCTTAATTGTCCTTATTTCAGTTTATGCTTAATCTGTTTTCACTTTTTGAATCATTTTACAATCTGTTTTAAGCTTAAAAAGAGATTTCTAGTTTCTAAAGGGGTGTTTGGGACAAGGTTTTAAAAAGGGTCAAATAGTGGTAAATTTGTTTTTAGTACTCAATTTACTTTTCATTAGCTTAGATTTAGTATAAATGCAAGTTTCCATAAGATTAGATTAGGTAGTATTAAGTTTTGAAGGTTGTTTTAGGAAAAAATGCAAGTTTGGAGTTTAAAAGTTTTGCAAATCAGCTTATTTTGTGGATTGTCTTAGAAAGAGACTTGAATTGTATTCTTTGTGTCAAAATGAGTCTCTAATGCATAAAATTAACATCTGTTTTGAGTCATGGGTTATTGAAAGTTATTTTTTTATGAAAATCAGTTAAGTAGTCAAGTTTCTTAGTTTTGGCTAAAAGGGTCGTTTTGTGCAGATCATGTGAGGTCAATTCATAACTTATTTTAGGTTAATCTTTGCTAAATTTAGCTTATAATGGTCTTAAGTTTATCTATTTTTTTTGTTTTTAGTTGGTAAAAATCCTTTTTGGAGTTTTAAAAATTAAGCTGCACATTATCATTTCTTTAAATAAAGACAAAATACAAAAGTAGTGTGACTGCCATTTCTTCAAGTCTTTTCTAGCTTATTTACTTGTCTAATTTTCTAATTTTTAACTTCTATGTATTCCATGGTCATCAAACTCAATCTGTTTTGAACTTTTTGCTCATTTCTAGTGCTTATTTGTTCATTATCTAGCTTAAGAAGTAGGCAAAAAGTCTTTTAAGTCCTCTATAGTCCTTTTAGAGTCAATCTGTCATTTAGCTAATTGGAGTCTTTCAGCACCAAAAGGGAAAACCTAAAAACATTAAAAATAAACACTACGAAGAAATTTTCGCTTCCTAAACTACTCTATGGACCAAATAACGAAGAATGAAAAAGACTATACCGAAAACGGATTCGTTTGACCCAAAAACGAGTCAAAACAAAATCCCGCACCCGAACCGTGCTTTAAAAAGTAAAAGTTGTAAAAATGAACCCTACGCAAAAATTTTATATTTTTCCTACAAACTAGAAGTAAAAGAAAATTTCTAAAAAAGCAAAATATTTTTGATAATTTTGTATTCTTTATGATTAAATAAACTTTTATCTAAATTAAATTATAAAAAAATACAAAATGTTTAACGTAAAACTTCTGAAAATTATTTAAGCCAAAAATACTAGACACTATAAAGTTTACCTACGAAAAATAAGACCACCTACCAGCTTATGCAATAAAGCCCCGAAATAACTTCACAGCTTATATAAGCTAAAAATCCTAAACGCACATATATACCAGTGCCCTTGCGTCTATAACGAAAAATCGACCCAAGGGCGCAGTGGTATAGTGTGTGTTAAAAGGTGGTTTGGTATCGAGAGGTCCGGGTTCGATCTTGCTCACCCGCTTCTGCTTTCCCCCTTTTTATTTTTCGAAAACTCTAAGGTAGAAAATGACATAAAATAAAGTGAAAGGGTGTCGCGGGCAAACTTGTGTAAATTTACACTATAGACTAAACGGGTAACCCTACACTATGAGAAAAGTACGAATTAGACCCTACGAATCTAGCTTATTTTTGGCTTATTAAAAAGTGAGAATTAGCAAAAACTTAAAACTACAAACTTATTAAGGAGCTTATATTAAACAACTTTAACAAATGTACTTTTCACTTTTATCAAAAGAATAAGCTTAAAAATAAGCTTAAAGTTGACAGCAAGCTTAAGAGACTTTTAAGCTAAACTTGCTTAAGTCTTTTTGCTACTTATGGTCGAATAAGCTAAGCTAAGGACCAAAATAAGCAAAAGGGAATTATACTAACTTAAATAAACTAAAAAGGAAAGGAAAAGCTAGGCTAAATAAGCTGTGGGAAGCTTATTGACAGAAAAGCTCAACCAAAGCTTAAGAGGCTAAAATGATTAACTTGGACATTCAAATAAGCTAAAAAAAGGGAATAAGCAAACTAAACTATCTAACTTAACCTAAAAGCTACTAGGACACAATTTGAGCTTATGGGATAAGCTCAATAAGCCAAAGTCAAAAAATAAGCAATCCCTCAGCCTAAAGTGATGCTAAAACAGCCAAGAGGCATGTTTGGGCTTAAAAATAAGCACACAAATAAGCTTATCAAGGGCTGAGACTTTGAGGGCTTATACTAGAGCTTATAAGCTCTTAAAATAAGCCAAATACTTGGGCTTAAGTGTGCTTAATGGCTGAGAAAGATGAGCCTAAAGTTCCCCCTTTGCACCAGGGGAGCTTTAAGGCAAATCTCAAGGGCTTATTTGACAGCTTATTTTAAGCTGTCAAATAAGCTCTAAAATCACAAATAAACCCAAACAGATTGAGTGCTATAGCCAAAGGGCTTGTGCACCAATTTTCAGCTTTTGAAAATCAATTTTACTTGCTTATTTTTGGAAGTGAAAAAGGTGTTTGGGGCTTATTAAAACTGTGACACAAAAGGAGTTGGTGATTTTTGACTTGCCAAAGTCAAAAGACCAAGGCTTTCTAACAGCCTTGTTTAGACACACAAAACACACTTTTTTAATGCTTAAACTCAAACCACAAGTGCTTATCCAAATAAGCACTTGTGGGTCTCTTAAAAACCTCACAGTGATGAAAATGCTTTTAAAAACTTTGGAAAACACTTTTAAAACCTTGGAAACTTTTGAAAAAGCTTCAAATATGTTTAAAACTTAAGCTCAAATTTACTAAATGACTTTAACCCATAGTCAAAACCATTTTGACCCGTTTTTAAGCTTATGCCAAACACCCCTTTGCTTAAAAACTGTCAAACCAAAGTGACTTTAAAATTGATTTTAAAGCTAAAACTTTTAAAACTTTTTATCTACTCTTGCTAGTAACGACCTACTTAAACTATTTTAACACTAAAAAGCCTAGCTTATTAAGAAAAATAAGCTAGTTTCTATTAGACTAATTCACTTATCTATGACAGTTTTGAGAAAATACACAATAATAAAGCTAATGGTAGAACAAAGGATTATGCACTAAAGCCTAAAAAGCGAACTAACAAGTAAAACTAAGTGTGTTAACAAATATTGAAAGCAAATAAGCTAGTGTATACAATTAAAAATTAAGCTAATTGGAAATTTAGAATTGAAACCTTGGATTTTGTTGTCTCAGAAACAAGGCCACTCTTTCTGAGTGAGTGGCCTAAAAAGCCTGTCCTAATGGCTCCCTAGCCTCTAAACCTGAGCAATAAGCTCAATAAGCTTATATTAGGCTGTATTTCTCCTCAAAGCTTCAAAATTCACAAATCCAATGAACATTTATGAACTAAAATCACATGAGACAGTATTTGAGAGCTTTTTAATAGGTATTAAACTGAATTTGAGCTTATTAACAAGAATAAGCTCAAATTAGCTTATTGAGAGCTTATAAAGTAAAAACGGCTTAATTTTTCATCAAAACTGAAAATTACAATTGCAATAAAGAAGTTAACTAGAAAACACTTTAAACTACAATAAACACTTAATTAAAAACAGAATTAAAACTTAAAATAAGCTACAATACTTGCCACAATGGCTTACAAGGCTATTTATAGCCGAAAACTAAAGCTAGGTTTTCTTTCTCTATCTTCTTGCTGTGCTTGTTTGTAGACACACAAACACAGGTGTGTTTGTTGTGTGAGAGTGTTAAAAGCTCTAATCTTGACCCTTCAATCTTTAAAATCAATCCTAGTCGTCGACTTTGGTCTTGGGAGGTGTGGGATTGCCAAGTTGGCACCTTTGTGGCTGGGAAAGGTAGTGGGGGAGGGGGGAATTGATTATCCATGGAAGGGATAAAGGTTCATGGGGTAAAACGGGTATAAACACCCGTGAGTGTGTTTTGGGGGGAAAAAAGGGCGGGAAAAGAGGGGTATATAACAGAGTGGGGTTTTTTTGTGTTTTTGGCAAAAGTGGGCCCCTCTCTGGTTTTATTGTTTCATCACACAATTGGTCCTTGTGTTAATAACTTTTGGGGATTATTGGCAAAGCAAAGTCCCCAAGATTATATACATAACTCCATTGCATACAATGGTTCTTGTTGTGTACAAGTTAGGGGGGTTGGCAGTTTTGCCCCCCATCTTGTCACTTTGAACCAATTGCACAATAAGCCCTTGTCTTTCTCTTTTTTTCTCTTTTCTCTATATAAATAAGTTTAGGGTTGGCAAGTTCAGCCCTAAACTTATAATGTCTTGACTTTGGCCCCGGGTTGACTTGTGTTGATTTTGACTTTGACCAGTTGACTTTTCTGTTGACTTTTGAACTGAAAGATTGACTTTCGGCTTTGATTGGCTTTGTCTTTCACAAGTCTTTTCCATCCGAGTCTGGTTTTGGTGTCCGTTTGGCTTGTTTTTCGACTTTTTCTTAAAAGGGTTATCCTTCCTGCATAATAACAATTAGCAAACAAGCATATATTTGGCATTTTAGGTCCGTTTTTGGTTATTTCAGCTCTGTTTAATTCAGCTTGTTTAGCCATCCTTTTCTCATGGAAATCACAATCTCTAATAAGATGGCTAAAACTTCCACATACGAACCATGTCTTTTTGGTATACCTATATCCCAAACTTAGTTTTTTAGACATTAAACCACTACAATCCTTTTTGTCAGGTTTAGGACTTTGACTACATATGTTTTGTTCTTTAACAGTTTGCCTAGGAGTTTTTACATGCTTAACAGTATTAATAAAAGCAAAACTAGGTGTTTCCTGTTCTTTTGTGGGTAGAGACACATGTTCATCTTCACTATCTGATTCATACTCCTTAATGATAGGAGCATCAAACCAAACTTTAGGTTGACTTACTATGTTGGGTTCATTGACAACTGGTTCAGGCATAGATTCATGTGTTTCTTCATTACAATTGGATTCACAAGAATTAAAGTCACTGCTCCTAGCATCAGATTCACTAGGTTTAGATTGCTTTGGACCATATATAAATTGTGACTCATCTATTTCTTTATCAGGTCTAGAAGGGATGTAGATCCTTGTCATTGGAGGGGGAACAACATGCATCCCCTCTGCATATCTATCATTCACAAGACTATTTTCTGTTTCACTTGTCCTACTAACAAACACACTTTGGAAAACTTCATTTTCATAACTTAAAACACCTTTATTCAATTGATCACCATACCCAAGCCCAACCTTATCCCTAGCACTCATCTGACTATTTAGCAAAATATTAAGATTTTTAGAAGAGTTGTGCCATTTTTCTACTTTAGCTTTTAAATCTTCTTTTTCTTTTTCAGCTTCTGCCAATAGTTTCTTATGGTATGTAAGGACATCAGTTTTATCATCTAAGTCAATTTTCATAAACCTTATCTTTTCCTCATACCAAAGTTGACTTTGTTGATGAGCAACTAATTGTGCTTCAACTTTCTTTAAAGCTTGAGTATATGCCTGTATTTCTATACTGGCATCTCCAAGTTGTTCCCTCTGTTCATCATACAATTTTTTAAGTTTAGCATAAGACTCTTTACATTCTTTTGAACAAGAAGTTACCTCTGTGTCTGAGCCTGAACTGCTGCAAGCCATCAAAGCATAGTTCTCTTGTTCATCTTCTGAGTGACTGGTCCAATCAACACCTTCTCCATCAAGAGTCACCAAAGCTTTAGAGTCCTCCTGTTTACCAGATCTTCTCCCATTGTCTTTTTCCTTATTCCCAGTGTTCCAAGCATCTCTCCTTCTACTATCTTGATTCCCCTTGGATCTGCACTCTCTAGCAAAATGCACTGTCTTGTGACAACTATAGCACTTAACTTTGGTTTTGTCAAAACCAACTGGTTCCTTGGCATCAAATTGTAGCTTTCTACCTATCTTTTTGTAGAACTTTTTCATTCTTATGGAAATCATGTCCACCTGCCATTTTAAGTCCATTTCTTCTAGATCAAACTCATCAAGCTGTTCCAAATCCTCATGATCCAATTGTGGACAACTGGATTGATTTGCAAGTAAGGAGTATGATGAAGTATGTTCATATTGTGAGTTATGACCAGAAGAGTTAGAAACACCATAAGCGGTACTAACATCATTAGTACTGCTAGTGTTCTCTGAAATGAATGCCACATTTTGTGTGCTAGAGGATGATGCAGTAGAGCCTTAAACATCAGACTCAAAGACTCTAAGATTATTATACAGATCATTAAAACTAAGACTGTCCACTCCTGGCTTAGTCCTCATGATTAAGGAAACTTGAGACTAGGCAGAAGGTAGAGACCTAAGGAACTTTTGATTTGCATCTTTGGTGGAAACGCCTGCTCCATGAATCTCTAGTTAACTTAGAAGACTCTGAAACCTGTCATAGCCTTTATGTAGCCCTTCTGAGTTTGATACAGAGAAGCCTTCAAACTGTTGCTTTAGAATATACATTTGCATCTTCTTTGATTCATCATTTCCACCAAATCTAGAGTTGATAGCTTCCCACATCTCTTTAGCATCAGTCATTTTATGAAATTTAATAAGATGATCTTCTGGTAAAGCCATAAGCAAGGTAGTCCTTGCTTTTCTTTCTCTTTCTCTGGCTAAAATTTCTTCTGCAGTCTTGGGAGGCAGAACCTTTATTAAACTATTTGTATTAGTTGAGATACTCATAGGACCATTTCCTCTTTGAATAACTTCCCAGATAGGATAGTCTGTATAAGCCAAATAATGTTCCATTTTCATGGCCCATATGTCATATTCTCCCTTTTTAAGAATATGAAGTTTGATGGTTGAAACAGTGTGAGGGGTTTGTTGTATTGGTGTTTGTGATGGTAGTGGTGGTGGTGGTGGTATTTCAGCCTCTGATCTAGCCATTGAATATGATTGTAAGATAGAGGTTTATAACTGGTTTTTGTTCTTCTTACTCAAAGTTTCTCTACAGGCTCTGATACCACTTATGGATCCCTTTGATATAGATCTTCTACCTTCTTAAGGGTTGTAGCTGATATGAATAGATTCACACAAACTACAGGAGAAACAATGATTAAGAACACCATAAGTTATGCGGAATCTAACTTATAATGCAAAGAAGACCAATGAATATTGATAACTAAGCTTTTATATTGATTGCTAACTATGAGATTGACAAAATTGATATCTCTACTGATTGATGTCTCTAACTATGCCGTGAGGGTTCCTTTTATACACCAAGGAAAACCTTAATCTTGGCTTACAAAACGCGTAAAAAATAATGCATATCTTTTCCTATAATATCTCATGCATATCTCTTAAACGGTACTAACTATTTTATACCAACGATACTAACTATTTGAGCAGTACTTAACATTTTATACTATCAGTACTAACTATTACTAGCGGTACTAAGTATATAACTAACGGTACTAAGTTAGGAATGTATAATTCCCAACAATATAGATCTTCTACCTTGTTAAGGGTTGTAGCTGATATGAATAGATTCACACAAACTACAGGAGAAACAATAATTAAGAACACTATAATTTGTAGAATTTATAATACTACCGGTACACTCTCATAAGCACTATATATAAATGCTTTTATATTCCTAAAGATCTAAGGGCGAACCTTACATTTTTGGGGTGAAATTTTTTGAGTGGTAGGGTTTCTGTGCTAATCATACAACTCCTATCTATGAGACGCTTTTAATACTATAGTTTCACCAATATATGCCATAAATAAATTTTAAATTTGGGTTAAAATTATCGTCTTAAACTATGTTTTGGTATATTACTCATTTTTAAGGACAAAGTAAATGTAAATGAAAGAATAGTTTCTAAGGCTTTTATTTCCCTTACATTTATTTTGAACATTGTCCCTAATGTTCTATGAGTGCCCGAAAAAAAAATAACGTGAAGATAAATAAAAGCTGAGAGAAACTAATATTCCCCTGGTTTGCTCAATATCGGAGAAGAAACAAGATAATTCCAGCTAAATCTTCATCTAAGAATCATCCAAGTGAAAATCCAAAGAAATTCCGGACTCTTCTTGTCTAATATAACCTGAAAATCAGAGACAAAAAGCAACTATACAAAGCGTAAAATCCTGCGGTAAATAATATATAAACCTTATTAATTAAGTACTATAATCCTAAGAAAGTAATAAAGATAGGATGTAAGTACTAATGTAATTGTGGTTTTCTGCAAGAATTAGGAAAATTAAAAATTCAGGAAATTAAACAAAAATAACTTTTTAAAAAAAATCAAAAAAACGTGAATTTCGTTAGTGCTACAATGGTGACGCCGTCAAGAATAAATCCTGACGCCGTCTCCACACACTGTGAAATTTTGTGGTTTCGTTTTCTGGAAAAAAATTCTGCACAAACAACCCATTACTTATTTTCTGGAAAAAAATTTGCTTAGACCACAAAAACGGTTAGTACAAACATATGACTCAAACAAACAAACAAAACATAAAATGCGAATTAATCTAAAATAATTTATTTTACATGTTTGAAAATTTTGGTTCTTAGAAACCGGATATTTCCCCCTCACTTATTTCATGCAAAATATCTTTGATTGCAGTTAAGACAAGGTTAAAGACAAAACAAAGCATGATCACATATATAATTCAAACATATAAGAACAAATAATAAAGATAAAAAATACATGGCACTCCTAAAATGCATGAAATAAAAGATTGTGTAGCCTCCCAACAAGCGCTTTTCTTATCAACGAGTCTTGTAGCTAGACTCGGAGTCACACTCCTTACGTGACTCCTTCATTACTCATGCTATCACTACCTTGATTTCCAAACACATAAATGAAGAAGTTATGTCCGATAAGATTATTATCATCAAACACTCTACTTTTCCATATGTTGAATCCCATCTCTATTTCTTGATGATCTTGGATTTTTTCCTCCTATTCTAAAATTCTCCTATTCACATGATTTGCAAGGATTATGGGATCTAGGTCTCTTTTAATTCTTTCCTCGATCTTACTCGGGAATTCAGAGGTCCTAACGAATCTTATCTTGTATCAGCCAGCTTTTTTGGTCATAGAACCCCTATCAAATTTAATCTCGGCCTTAGCTGTGGTTAAAAATGGTGTCCCTAAAATGAGAGGCATGCACTCATATTCCTTAATGTCTAAGATCATGAAATCTACAGGGTACACAAAGCCAGCTACACCAATTAACACGTCTTCTGCTATTCCTAAGGGGTATATATACGAGTGGTTGGCTAGAGAGAGTCTAATGTTAGTCCTTACTGGCTTTTCGCTAGTTAGCGTATTATAGATGGATAAGGGCATGATATTCACGTCGGATCCTTAGTCGGCTAAGGTGTTCATGAGTTTTAATCTTCCTATGCTACAAGGTATCACAAAATTTCCTCTTCTTCCATCTTTCTTTGCTATTTTCCTTTTGAGAATTGCGTGGTACATGGGTCTTACAGGTAAGAATTATAGGTCTCATTATCCATCTTACCAAAGCGGGTTGCAAGCAAGGAATCGTTGTACTTATGATTATCTACAAGACCCTCGATTGTTTTCTCATTAATTTTATGCTTTGGGTAATATCCTATAGGTTGTGACCTAGGCATCTCTATTAGTCTATCCGCGTATTTTTCCCATCTAGTTGAGTCCTCATTTACACTTCTATTTGACTCATTACCCGTTTCATCATCCATTGCCTCCTCTTTATTACTAATTCAATAGGCTCTACAATGTTCTTATTGGCAACCTCATTACTCTTAGTATCCTTATCGTTCTCCATTCCAACAAGGGAGATGGCAATGACGTATCTAGTGACGGGGTTATTAACTTCTTCTCTAACTAACACTTTTTTCAGAGACTTACCTTTTGCAAGTTCTTTTAAAAGACTAAACATCTCCGTCATTCTTTCGTTAATCTCCTCCTTTTTCTTAAAGATGGGCTCATCGAACCTTTCCATTCTTTCAGTATGTGCCGCCATATAACCTTGCACTCGAGCCTCAAAACTAGGCTTGAGTGTTTGTTGTTAGGGGTCTATGCGATGACGTTTTTGAAAAGTCAGAATTTTATATTGGTGGTTCGTTGAAGTTTTGTGTTCATTGGTTTGAAGAAACCATGTTAACGTATGCTTGAGGGATTTGTATTGAGCATGTTTTAGATGTCATTCTTGACCCTTTTAGCAGGTAGCTAATTTGGTCTTCAAGCTCGAGAATTCGTCGGTCATGTGTTTTTGGTGTATCATGCGGTAGAGAAATTGCCTTGACCGATTTTTCGAAGTCTCTTGAGTCATTCCAACTTTCGTTGTCATAAAGGGTGAGATTCTTTATAATTTCCCAAGATTCTTTGGCGTTCTTATCACAAAGTTTACCACCGGCGGCGTGGTCAACGCACTTAAGATGGAAGGAGACATGATCGTAGAAAATTTGGATTTAGAGCCAAAGATCAATGCCATGATGAGGGACTTTTTAAAGTAATCCTTGAAACGAGTCCATGTTTCAAAAAGAGACTCGCCTTGATGTTGTTGGAACATTAAGATGTCATTGCTAAGTTTAGCAGTTCTTCCAGGTGGGAAGAATTGAGTAAGGAAACAAGCAGTGAGATCCTCCTAAGTGGAGATGGATCCCGCGGGTAGACGTTCAAGCCAATTGCTAGCTTGATCGCGAAGGGAAAATTGAAATAAACGCAGTCACGTCCTTTCTCTATTTTTAACATTAAGGTCAAGTGAGTCCACAATTTTTAGAAAATCCTTAAGATGTTGATTTGGATCCCCGAACCAAAGTTCGTGGAATGAACATACGTTTTGCACCAATCGGATGGTGTCGGATCATAGAGGCACCACATTGTTCCCTTCGGGGAGCTCAATGGTGTTTTGATAGCCCCCATGCCTTGGTCGAGAATAATCTCCTAAGGTATGAGGTGGATTTTCGTCTCCCATGGTGGTTAACAAAAAAGAAGGTTTAAAAAACAAAGGGAACAAAGAAAAGATAGACCACAAGAAAGCTAATTGACAAAAAAATAAAATCTTATTTGATAGGAATCTAGTGAGTAGACCTGAGCTATATAAAATCTGAAACCTAGAGTAGTCTAAAAACTTGATGCGGTCGGTGTTGGATCCCTCACTGAATAGATCTTGAACCTTTAGTTTGCAAAGGGTTTGTTACTTTAGATACCAAGAAACTAAACTGCTAACATCCATATGCCTGGTCTGGAAGATCAGCTACATTGTCATCTGTGTGTATTTTTAGCACCTAGATAAGTTTCTTCTCATAAGCATCCCTTATGAAGTGGTGTCTAATTGCAATATGCTTTGTTTTGGAGTGAAATTATGAATTATTTACAATGCATATAGTACTTTCATTATCAATGTAGACCTTTATGTTCATGAAATTGAACCCATAGTCTAAATTTGATTCTGAATCCACAAAACTTACGCCCACAACAATTTTGCAGCAGCATATCATATTCTGCCTCTATAGTAAGAAGTAGCCCATAACTTGTCTGCTTTTTGCATTGCCAAGAAATAGTCTCTGCCAAGAAATTGCCTACCTCTGTTGTGGATTTCCTGTCAAGAATTTACCTCCAGCATATCTCTATTGGAGTAGGATTCCAGGTCAATGAGGACACTCTAGGATACCAAGGCCCGGTTTGAGTTTTTGCCTTTTAGTTTACTATAAGTAGTATCTTATAAGCATTTAGATGGGAGGTCTTTGGAGTGACCTGAAACCTAGAACAAGCACAGACTGCAAACATAATATCAATCATAGAAAGCAGTCAAGTACATTAAAGATGTTCTCAATCATGGATCTATAAAGGTGTACATCCACATCACTAGCTTCCACATATTTGACTAGGCATTACTGTTCTCTCAATGGGGGTTACTAGCAGGTCTTTACAAATGGCAAATATCAATTTTCTTCAGGATTTCTGCAAACATAACTTATACTGACTTATAAGATAATCTTCTCTTTGTTTGACTTGTAATCTAGACGCAGAAGGTGAGCTCTCTCCATAGAACTATCTAAAATATACCTTTCATTAATGCCTCAAATTCATCATCTCACCATAGTTCTCTTGTAGAAACCAAATAATAATATATCCACATAAAAAATAAAATAAAAAAACTTGTACTATTCATGATATCATTTTGTACGGCTTAATTGAAAAGTGTATTGTCATTAGGTTTCTCTTATTTGTATCCACTTCTTCAAAATCAAGGAAAGTAGATAAAGGTAGCATACCAGGCTCTGGCAGATTGGGTGTAAACCTAGAGTAGCTTTCTACTGATTTCGTAGACCTTCTTAGGATACTTAGGATCTATAAAACCTGGAGGTTGAGACACATAGACCTCCTCATCAATTTTGCCATACAAGAAGGCACTTTTTCACATCCATCTGATAGACTATGAATCCCATGTAAGAAGCAAAGGCTAAAAAGATCCTAATGGCTTCAATCCTGGCCACAGGAGCAAAAACCTCATCATAATCTATCCCTTCCTCTTGCCTATGTCCTTGAGCAACCAACCTTGCCTTATTTCTAACCACAACACCTCTTTCATCCTTCTTATTTATATTAATACCATTATGTTCCAAATTGCTTCTTCACTTTAGGCTAAATCTAAGAGTATCCAAACTTTCTGAATCTTGAATTTGCAGACAGTTCTTATGCATAGCATCTTAACATACACTTTCATCTTCTCAAGGCTCTCAGATTTCTTCTTGGGTTCCATTTTTGAGACAAGAACATAAGGCAAATAAACAATGCTGGAAATCCTTATGATTATTTCTCCTTTGCTTTTGAATATAACTTACAATAGCATGGGCTCCAGAACTTTTAGTCACTTTGCTCCTTGTTTGAACTGCTGATTTTGGATCTCCAAGAATTAGAGTCGAAGGATGAATAGAGTTAATCCTTGATGTGGGAAAATAAGGACATGTCATTCACTAATAGTTTCTAAATTTGTGAAGTCAGCCACTGCACCCTCATCATCATAAGATGCATTGGTAAAAATACCATTAGTAGGATTATTATAAATTTCCTCAAGAGCAGTATTTCTGAATCATCATTGGTCTTCAGTATTAGAGTTAGATGAGTGGAAGGGATAGTCCACCATAAGGACTAGCAGTACTAACTGGTGTGCTAGTAGTATTAACTGTGTTAGTACTGCTAGCTTTAGCAGCTCCTGCTTGAAGAAGCAAATCCTCAGTATCTTTGGCAAACTCCTTTCTAAGAGCTTCAGTGATCATTACATCTGTTACGTGTCTTTTAAGTCTTTCAATCTCATCTCCAAAAAGGACTTGATCCTCTTATCTACTGGCCTTCTCATATGTCTTAAATCACGGTGTTTGTTAGGTTCTTCACATGGCATTCTTTGCTTTTGGCTTTTGATACTGTTGAAGTATAAGAAGACCATATTGGCAGTACAAAGTAGTCCTGAGCAGATTCAGCTTCTATTTCCAGATCACCAATGCATCAAATATTATCTTCTGTACCTATGTATGTTTAGCTTCTTGTTGGACCTGCCATATCTTGGTAGCTTGATTACTACTGATCCTCTCAGGTTGTTAATTCATTGAAATCAGTTAAATAATCAAGCATCAAAAACGAGCAAGTTGGTCATCTTCCCTGCAACATTTGGCCTTTATTTTCTAAAAGGTATGTGAGGTTTTCTTCAACTTTTTTGGGTTCTAAACATTGTGATACCTAAAATGCCTTGGCTTTGTAGAGAATTTCCCTACTTATAAACACTTCATCTGATTTCCCATTCAACTTGCCCAGATGGTAGATTGGTAATTTAAGATGGTCAATGGCTCCCAAAGGTTATCTCTATTATAGAGTTATGATGGTATTTTTACAGTTATTAAGTTCATAAGGTTGTACTTAGTTGAGGCTCTGGTCACTAATACACCTATTAAAGGACATAACTAGCTGTTTAACTGCTTAAGCCCAAATAAGTGTTAGGTAAAAATGAAATCTGTTAGCATAGTTATAGCAGCATCATATTAGTGGTCATGTTCTTTCACTTTTAGCATTTCTCAATTTTGTTGTAGAGTTTAGGGCTATTACTGTATTCCCTACTTGATCCCTTTTAAACCACAGAATGTCAATAAACTCCATGTTTTAAATTCTGTACATTATCACATATAATTGATTTAACTTTTTGATTTAAGTAGTTCTCAATTTGTCTTTTAAAAGTCCTTAAGGGATTCCACTAGTTTCATCCGTAGTTCTAAATAGAACACCAACTAAACTGCTAAAAATATCATCAGTGATAACCAGGCAATAAGTCTTATGGTTTTAGATCCTTACTGAGTAGGCTCCAAATAATATCCATATGGAGAAGCTGTAAGGGCTGATCTTAATAGAGATCACCTAATTTGGCCTTACAGGAGGCCTTCTCTGTGTTGCTTTCCTTTTTGACAAGCAACACAAGGTGGTCATTTTGAAAAATCTTAAGGTAAACCTCTTACAAGGTTTCCCTTCACAAGTTTGTTTAAGATTTTAAAGTTACATGACCCAACTTCCTATGCCATTTGTTAGATCATCAATTGTGGAGCTTTGCAAATTAAACAGCTAAACCTCCAGAAGGAACTATGTTCTCTAGATTGAAATGTACATATTGTTTTTTTCAATCAGCATTAATGTTGATCTTTATCTTTTAGATGAGCATTAAATACTGTTTGACTAATCTTCAATCAGCATTAATGTTGATCTTTATCTTTTAGCATTAAATACTATTTGATTAATCTTCAATTAGCATTAATGTTATTCTAGCTTTGTCTTGTAGGTCCTCCATCTTTAATATGTTTTGTCATAATCAACTCAAAGTATAATTCCCAACACTAGCTCCAGCAGCATTAACTGGAATTCTGCCAGTTATAGTTAGTACTGTTGTAGGAATAAATTAGTTTAGGTGATTCACTCTATGAACATTGTTCCATACTGGTTTATTCTCCCCTGGACCAGTACTCTTACCCTTTTGTTTGTTTAGATCAGCCAGTTTAGCCATTCTTTTCTCATGAAAATCACAATCTCTAATAAGATGACTAAAACTACCACAGACAAAACTTGCTTTTCTAGTGAAACCATATCCCAAACCCACTCTTTTAGACATTGACCCATTCAAGTCCTTCTTGTTAACTTTGGGACTATGACTATGTGTGTGTTGATTTATAACAGTATTAACAGAAGCAAAACTAGGTTGTTCCTGTTCTTTTGTTGGTGTAGACATACAATCATCATCACTATCTGACTCATACTCCTCAATGATAGGAGCATCATTCCAGACTTTAGGTTGACTAACAACTTTTGGTTCATTGACAATTTGTTTAGACACGGATTCAAGAGATTTTTCACTAGAATTTGACTAACAAGAGTCAAAATCACTGCTCCTAGTATCAGATTCACTAGGTGTAGATTGCTTTGGACCATATGTAAATTGATATTCATCTATTTCAATATCAGGTCCAGATGGCATGTAAATCCCTGTCATAAGAGGGGGAACTACAAGCATTCCATCAGTTGTAACAAACCTATCATAAAAAGTTCTATCTTCTGCATTACTATCCTTATTTACAAACACACCCTGTAAAACTTCATTTTCATAACTCAAAATGCTATCATATCTGTGATCTCCATACCCAAGCCCAAATTTATCATTAGCACTCATTTGAGTATTTAGCAGTTTTCTAAGATTTTTTGAAGAGTTTTCCTAATTTTCAAATTTAGTTTTTATTTCTTCTTTTTCTTTAAGAGCTTCGGCTAATAACTTCTTATGGTATGTTAGGACATCAGTTTTATCATCTAGATCTATTTTCATAAACCTAATCTTTTCTTCCTACCAAAGTTGATTTTGCTGATGAGCAACTAATTGAGCCTCTACTTTCTTTAAAGCTTAAGTATAAGCATGTATTTCTATGCTTGCATCACCAATCTGTTCTCTTTGTTCATCATATAATTTTTTAAGTTTAGTATATGATTCTACACACTTTTTTGAACAAGAGATTACCTCAGTGTCTGAACCTGAATTGCTGAAAGCCATTAAAGCAAAGTCCTCTTGCTCATCCTCTGCATGAGCAGTCCAATCAATACCTTCGCCATCAAGAGTTACCAGTGCATTGGGTTCCTTTTGCTTTCGATGTCTTCTTCCATTATCTTTAGCTTTATACCCAAAGTTCCCTGCATCTCTCCTCCTGACATCTTGATTCCCTTTTAATCTGCACTCTCTAGCAAAGTGTCCTGTCTTATAACAGTTGTAGCATTCAACTTTAGTCTTGTCAAATCCTACTGGTTCCTTTGCATCAAATTGCAGCTTTCTTCCTGTCTTTTTATAGAACTTCTTTAATCTCATAGAGATCATGGCCACCTGCCATTTAAAGTCCATTTCTTCTAGATTAAATTCATCAATCTGTTCCAAATCCTCATGATTTAATTGTGGACCACTGGATTGGTTGGCGAAGAAGGAGTACATGAGATCATTAGTGTATGATGAGGAGTTCTCTCTTTGTGAGTTGTGTCCAGAAGAAGGAGAAGCACCATAAGCAGTACTAACATCATTAGTACTGTTAGTGCTTTCAGAAGAGACGAATGCAACATTCTGTGTGTTAGAAGATGATGTAGTAGTGCCTTTAACATTAGATTCAAAGACACTAAGATTGTTATACAAATCATCAAAGCTAAGATTGTCTACTCCTGGCTTAGTCTTCATAATCAAAGATACTTGAGACCAGGTAGAAGGTAAAGACCTGAGGAAATTTTGATTTGCATCTTCAATTGATACACCTGCACCATGAATTTCCAGTTGACTCAGAAAACTTTGAAACCTATCATATCCTTTGTGCAGTCCTTCTGAGTTTGATATAGAAAAACCTTCAAACTACTGCTTTAGAATGTAC
Organism: Tanacetum coccineum; assembly: GCA_026074375.1. NCBI lineage: Eukaryota > Viridiplantae > Streptophyta > Magnoliopsida > Asterales > Asteraceae > Tanacetum > Tanacetum coccineum. The sequence continues at coordinate 5,787 of BQNB010046133.1, read as the reverse complement.
TATTGCATTTTCTTTGATTTATCATTGCCACCAAATCTAGATTTGATAGCATCCCATATCTCCTTTTCATCTGTCATCTTGTGAAACTTTGCTAAGTGATCTTCTGGTAAAGCCATAAGCAAGGTAGTCCTTGCTTTTCTCTCTCTTTCCTTGGCCAAAATTTCTTTAGCAGTTCTAGGCAACAACACTTTTATTACCCCATGAGTATCAGTAGAGACACTTATAGGACCATTACCCTTTTGAATGACTTCCCATATAGGATAGTCTGTATGTGCCAAGTAATGCTCCATCTTCATAGCCTAAATGTCATATTCACCCTTCTTAAGAATAGGGAGTTTTATGGTTGACACAGTGTGAGGGGCTTGTTGTGTTTTTGTTTGTGGTGATGTTGGTAGTGGTGGTGGATTGCCATCATCTGATCCTGACATTGATAAGATTTGAAAAATAAAGGTTTATAAGTGATGTATTTTTGGTTCTTCTTACTCAGAGTTTCTCAACAAGCTCTGATACCACTTGTTGATCCTAGTATGAATATAGATCTTTGACTCCTTAATAGATCTTTAACTCCTTAGCTGATATAAGGTTTAGTTGTATTGGATAAATCCAAGACAACAATGGTAGAAACTTTGATTGGGAATATCACAAACTATGCAGAAACTAGGTTGTGATACTAAGAAGAATAACAATAAACCAAACTTTCAGCCTTAATATATTGAATACGGTTACTCTGAATAGTAACAGGGTTTACAACCTTGAAGCTATGAACTAACTATAAAACGTGTGTATGATGGATGTGTAGAGATTGATATACTTGTAGAGATTGATATATTTTCTCTACACCCTAGGACCTCCTTTTATAGTACAAGGAGTCCTAGTAGGTTACAATATAATTAATACTTTCCTAAGTATTCTACATCAATACTTTCCTAATAAACCTTGTAACCTACTCATCATATTTAATACTTATTAATACTTTCCATAAGTATTCAACCTTCCTAGTCAACATATTTAATATTATAAGGAAACTAAATCATTTGAATATCAATCATGATCTTCATATCTTTGACCATATCTTCTACAATCTTCCATCATTTGTATAATCTTTATTATGTCGATTTAGTCCCTCTTGTTTTATTTATTCAAACATTATCAAGGAATCTTTAATTCCTAACAATCCTCCCCTAAACTTAATATTCATCTTGTTAATCATCAAGTTTCTTGAATGAAAGATTTCCAACAATCCTCCCCTAAACTTGATATTCACTTGTTAATCATTAAGTTTCTTCAATGTAAGCTTCTTGATCACCAGGAGGATGTATCCAAACACTTCTTTACTTCTAAAGTTGTTTCTTTGTCATCTTCCACCCTGTTGTTTGAAATCTTATTGTTCTTGTTTCTAGCATCATTTAAAGTCTCACCAATGAAGGTAACCTTGATATTTATCTTGTTAATCATCAAGTTTCTTAAATGAAAGATTCCCAACAATGTCTTGATTTTTTGGAGCTCTGCACTCCCTTCTAAAATGTCCCCTCTTGTGAAAGTTATAGCACTCCACTTTGGACTTATCAAAACCAATAGTCTCATTGCCATTAACAGTAAGCTTCCTTCCTATATTCTTCAAAAACCTTCTATCCCTTATAGCCAACATGGCCATCTACCATCTCAAATCCATCTCTTCCATGTCATCTGGATGAATTTGTTGTAAGTCCTCATGTACAAGTTAAGGACTATTTAGTTGACTAGTAAAGAATGCACAAATAACAGCATCACTCAATTTATCAATATTAGCAGTATTAACTTAAGTGCCAGCAGTAGAAACTCCATGAGTAGTATTAACTGCTTCATTAGTATTGCTAGTGTTGTTATTTGAAGAGGACACAAAAGCCATGTTCTGTGTGCTTGAACTTGAGCTAGACATCCCTTTAACTTCTGGTTCATACACCTTAAGGTTTTTGTATAGATCATACATGCTCATTGTATCCAAATCAGTTTTATTCATCCACACAATAACATGTGTGTTCCACTCAGGTGACAAACATCTTAATAACTTTTGATTAACATCTTCTTGTAAAAGCTTTTCATCTAAAAGCTCCAACTGACTCACAAGCTTTTGAAGCCTATCAAAAGTTTGATCAAGAATCTCTAAGCTTGGAGGCAGTGAAGTTTTTATATTGCTGCTTTAAGAGATTCCTTTGAGTCTTCTTTGTAGCTTCATTCCCACCAAATCTCTTTTCTATAGCTTCCAACAACTTCTTAGCATCCTTTATAGAGTTAAACTTTAACTGATGTTCACTGAGAATGCCCATCATTAAAGTACTTCTAGCTTTCACCTCTAATCTTCTTTGAGCCTTATCTCAAGCATAAAAGAAGTAATAAAGGCTGTCACCTGCTCAACACCTTCCACAACTGGTCTGTTTTTGGCAAGTGTTGCCACCATTTCTCTATGACTTCCCACATGCATAAGTCAACCTACTGATGTTTGTTCAAAATCCTCATCTCGACCAGATCTCATACTCACCAGGTTTGAGCATAGAAACTTTGTATGCAGCCACCATGTGTGCAGAATCTTGATCTATATCTTTTTAGCAAGATCTTGTGTACACAAACAGATTCTTCAGATCCCAGCCTTCTCACAAGTTTTGATACCACTTTGTTGATCCCACTTCAATATACCGAATACCTTAGCTTTATAAAGGTTAAGTTATATTAGAATAAATCTAAACACAATAAAACTAAAAGTAGAAATTGTGTTTTAGTGTATTAAAGATTATGCGGAATCTAATATTTAATATTAAGAAGAATTCTTAATGAAACAGTAACACTAAGAACATATAATTCAACAAACAATAAAAGCTCCAATATTATTAAGCAAATAATATGAATACTCTCAAAGTAATAGGGTTACAAAGACCTTGACGCTATGAAACGATACAATAAGATGGTATATGTACTAATGCATAAAACTATATGCCCTAGGACCTCCTTTTATACACAAGGAGTCCTAAACGGCTTATAATACTTTCCTAAGTATATCAAATCTTTTAAACAAATAAGTTATACATATCTTTTACCAAAATATCTCATACAAATCACATAAGCAGTACTAACTAACTCAGAAGTACTAACTTCTTCACTAGCAGCATTAACTCCTTCAACAACATTAACTTTGTACTAACAGTAGTAACTTTTGTACTAGCAATAGTAACTACTTAGCAGTTTTTCTTCTAAGTCTCTAAGCAGTCTTAACTTTCACTCAGGGCCGGATTTGGCACCGGGCGAAGCGGGCGACGGCCCAGGGCATCAAAACTTTGGGGGCATCCAGAGCTTCAACCGGCTATCTATATATAGTAGTGGAAAATTCAGTTTTAAGTGATGACCACTGTAAATAATATTGAACCAACACATCTTATTTTTTAAGAAGCAATAATAAATGATTTAAGATAAACAAAGCTTATAAATGTTGAAGCTCTCTTCAATGGCAGCAGCCGTATTCAGTTTTTCTTTTGCGGAAGAAGCAAAAAACCTGATTTTCTTAAGTGGATGGGCTATATAGATTGGTGGGCCATAAAGTAAAAGTAAATGACTTGGGCCTTTACTTGGCTTCTTGAGTTTCTTTCTTTGTTAATTTTATTTATTAATTTGGTTAGAATTATCTATTGAAACAACGTAGTATGATGTCATGTTTTTTAGCTAATATAGTTAAAGAAACAGCATCAAGCATGATTATCCGCGCGTTGCTGCGGGTCGTTAATTTTTTTTGCGTAGTTGCGAGGCATTATTATTTTTTATTTTTTTTTATTTTGTGTGATTTTATTTTTTCGGCCTCATGTTTAATAGTTTGTTTTTTTTCTTATATGAGCTTATGTGTGAGGCTCATGTTTAAAGGTTTCTTTTTTTGGCTATGCGGTTTTTTTTAATATAATTTTATGGGAACATGGCGTTTTTTTATTGTATTCTGTGTGGGTTTATGTTTTTGGTCTCATGTTTAATAGTGCGGGTTAATTTTTGCGGTAAAATTTTATTTTTATTCTTTTCTATTTTTTATTTGTGCGGGTTTATTTTTTCGGTCTCATGTTTAATAATTTATTATTTTATTATTTTTTTTATTTTGTGCGGTTTTATTTTTTCGGCTTCATGTTTAATAGTTTGTTTTTTTTTATATGAGCTTATGTGTGGGGCTTATGTTTAAAGGTTTCTTTTTTTTAGCTATACGGGGTTTTTTTTAATATAATTTTATGGGAACATGGGCTTTAAATGAGAATTGTATTTTGTGCGGGTTTATTTTTTCGGTCTCATGTTTAATAGTGCGGGTTAATTTTTGCATTAAAATTTTATTTTTATTCTTTTCTATTTTTTATTTGTGCGGGTTTATTTTTTCGGTCTCATGTTTAATAGTTTGTTTTTTTTATATGGGCTTATGTGTTGGGCCTCATGGCGCGAGTATTTTTTTATCTGAATAAGTCAATATTTTTTTAGTTTTTTTTTGTATGCCGAGCAGTTTTTTTTACATTGCCTACAAAAAAAAAATGGGGCGTTAAATTTATTTATTTATTATTTATTTTGCTCGTTTTTTTTATATTTAATAGTGTAAGTTTATTTTTTCCTGCACGTTACTGCGGTGCGTTAATTTTTCACGTGTTGTTGTGTGTCATTAATTCTTTTTTCCCCTTTAATTTTGTGCGAGTTTATTTTTTCGGCCTCATATTTAATAGGGCGGGTTTACTTTTTCAGTATCGCGTTTAGTAGTTTTTTTATGGTCTTACGCGTTGTTGCGTGACGTTAAAATTTTGTTTTTTTATTATTTTATTATTTTTTATTTTCTTTGCGAATTTATTTTTTTGGTCTCATGGTGTAAAATGACAGTGTTTAAGTCAATTCGGAAATGTTACCGCGGGTATTTTTTTATCTGAATGCGTCGGTACTTTTGTAATATTTTTTTCTCCTTATTTTGTGCCAACAAATTTAAAAAAAAAAAAAAAAACTAATTGGGCCGGCCCAAATTTTTGGGCTAAATTTTTGGGCTTCTTTTTGGCCCAGCACTGTAGCACTGTAGCTACAGTGCTTAAAATGTACAGTGACTTTTACATTTGTAATGATTATATATATAATTAGAAATATTAATTTTAATCTTAGCCTTGGTTGTTTTTAGATGAAGGGTAGAGATCGATCCCCTAATATCCAAAGAAAGGGGGGGTATCCAATATAACTCCCCTTTATGTATTTACTCATTAGATGTTGCTAATTTGTTTTATCCTTGTTGAAGATAGATAGTACATTTATATACATTTTTTTGCCATCTACCACTAAAGTATACCTGGTGATGCACACAGTACAACACTCAGATGCATAATTAATGGTAGGTGGCAAAAAGAAATGATATACAAATCACCTTCCTTATAGGTTTTATGTTTTTCCAAAAAAATGCCCACTTTAGGGGTGTTCATTGTTAAGGTAATAACCGACACTTCAACAGAGAAATTTTCACACTTTTTTACACACTTTTAAATAGTGTGGAAAAATATTTTGAGTTTATTAACACATATAAATGTGTAAAAAAAAGTTACATAAATAAGTGAGAACAAATTTTAAGAAAACAAAAGGTTTCACATTTATATGTGTTGCAAATGAAAGTTTACAATTTCAAGTGTAAAAAATTCATAATTTGTCTACACTTTCAAATATGGATTCCATGTGTTAGAGGATTTGAGTGTTACAAGTAGGTTCACATTTGAAAGTGTGAACAAATTATGTTTTTTTTTCACATTTAAAAGTGTGAACTTTTATTTG